>LYUA01000759.1:123127-138677 GCA_002093875.1 Calopteryx splendens
ATATATATATATATATATATATATATATATATCGTTGTCTTTAAGCATCAAGTCTATTGATTCGTGTCACCGGTGCATAGGTTTGGTTTTCATCCTTGAAAAAAAACTTGGGATGTCATTGGAACCCTCACGTTTTGTAGAATTTTGTATTTAAAATTGCAACGTACTTCCAGTTGATTGTTGTCTCTAACCTTAGGTTTGTATCCTAAAAGTTTCTAAAAAAATGTCATACCTGCGTTGCTTCTCACCTGTAAGAACAATGTACGAAAGTCGATATGTGAATGGGCATATATTTAAAAATAGAGCCTATGAAAACATCATAGTTTGCTCTTTTTCTATGGATGGAAAGTTCAATTGCAATTCGAAGAGAAGAATGACTTTTAAAATATAGGTAAGTTAAAAATTTGGTGCAAAACACTTACGCTACCTTAATTAGTGTCAATCTCCTCCCAACCTAAATGAGTTCCAACTATTAGATAGGTTCGCTCTCTAGTTCTTTTGGAAGTTGATTTCAAGACATTTTTCCCACCCCAAGTTTCCTTTCTCTTCTTTATTTTAAAAACCTGTAGCATTCTTCTATTAATTTTATCCAGCTCTTCCAGAGAGTGACCCGAAAGCCGGAGTCAGTGCCTGGAGAAAATAAATATTCATTTGCTTATCGTTTATCGGGTACTGGTCAATGGATGCTTTAAGTCTGGAAAATATGGAATTTTTTTGCACGCAAAAATAATTTTTTATGGTATTTGGCTCCCGTGTTAAATTTGAGCCCATTTCAAAATATATAGATTAATTTAACGCCTCGTGTCTTCCAATTTATTTAGGTCATCCGTTGGGCAGTTAACGTTTTAGGGTTAAGTGGGTTAAGATGATGATGAGTGAAGAATGCCCCACTCCTATTGGGAAGTGTCAACCTGCTTGAAGTCTGTCTTGGGTCGTTAAAATTCTTGTGACCCTGCCGTCATTGTGGAGCTTCCCAGTTTTATTATATACGGTGGACACAAGTGCCAGTATTCGCTTTCTATCCATTCTCCTCTCCCTTCAGATCTACATCTACATGGTGCCTGGCAAGCCACCACTTGAAAGTATGGCAAGAGGTGATTCCATACCAGGAATGCACAGTCAAAATAATGCGTCACTCGAAAGTTATTTACTGAAGGAGACGTTATAAAATTCGAGCGATGAAAGTATATTGTACCAACATGTACTACAATATCCAAGCATAAATGCTAACCTACTCATGCAAGACGAGCGGTTGGTAGTAGTTTAAAATGGAGGTAAAATATCCGTTCTACATTTTACATCACTGAACTTATTTTCGCGATCTCTCCTATCGTAGTATGAAGGGACTAAAACATTTTAACATCATCAGAGAAAAGAACAGCTTCTAATTTATGTAAGAGATTTGACCTATAACTTAGCCATCTCTCTGTGAGGGATTACCACCTAATTTCTCCGAATAATCGTGTAATAATTCCCGACCTAATTCTTTTAACGATTCTAATAATCCTCTTTGAAGCTTCCTACGAACAACAAAAAAAAACAAGCGCTTTAGAAATAATGCGAATTGTCTCGGATGACAAGCTCTCTCTATCGCTAACCACTGTAAGCTCCCCTGCCACAGTGGAACGTATTATTTGGTTCCGCCGGTTAAGAGCCACTCTTTCATATTGACTAGCAAGGTGAGGGCAAAAATAGCACAGCTTGGCTAAGAGCTAGACGCCGCGAATGGGCGGACCGAAGCGCTTACGTTCCATATCGAAGGGCTTTATCCAACGGACTGAATATAGCATTACGGAGGTATCGTATTTAACGTAAAGGTAAGCGCCACGCTAGTGTATCCGCATTAGAAACCTAACCGATTGAAGCGTTAATCGTTTGTGAAAAAAGCGTATAGAACAGAGATCGATTTTGAAACTCCCTGGGTAATATTGGCGACCGTATTTCGGTATTAACCGGTGAAAGGGGATGTATAGTTTTTTTCCTTTGCCTTTAAAATTTCATTATACAATTTTAAGTACGGTGGTGGGTGGATAAATAATTATAAATGGTTATTTGTGAGTCCTTTTTCTTGATATTTATTTTGGTGGGGGTCCCAGTAGCATTTTGAAATGTCTTTTATTTCAATGCAGAATCGCGAACCTCGTTATAAAGACGGTTTCGACCGACATCATTTTTGTATTAATGTGGGGAGGGTTGGTGGTGGAATTTTCTGCGAACATTTTGCCTTTTAGTCGCTACGTTTGCAGCATCCCCGTTGATGTAAGTCACTTCCTCAGGGCAGGAAAGTTACGCGATGTTAGCGTTGGAGAAACGTCGCCAATAAAAGGTGACTCGTCAAGTCAAAATATCTACAATAAAAAGCCATCGGATGACTCACGTCATCCCTTTACCGACCCCCCAAGGACTGTTGAGGTCGATTAAGTTAAACTCAACCCGTTCGGCGGAAATTTTATCTACCCCGTAAACCAGTTATCCACATTTTTTTTTAGCTTAAATGTAAATTACAGGTGTTGATCGGCGAGGACCCTATTCCAAGCACGTAATTTAGTTTGCCATGCTAATTAGTTCATTATTGGCACTGTCCTGTCACTTACCATGTAACCTTCTCGTCTAAAGAATAGGTTTCTTTCGGCAAGTATCACGCATGCACGAATTTCTTCACTCAACGCTTCAAGCGTCCTCGTCAAGGACCCCCGTTGGCCCTACATCCACTTAATTAGTGCTCGTAATCTCTCAGAATAATATTTTGTCATTATATAGTTTCTTCCCAAAAGTTTAAGAGTATTACCCTGTACCCTCGGAAGGAAAGCTTGTTACGCGACGGTTTATTTAAAAACATTCCATTCCAGGGTCTCCCACTTACCATTTTCAACATCTCATTCCCCATGTTCTATTTCACTCTTCACGTGGTGATGTCCTAGCATGTTCGTCCCGAGGAGCCTCCCCCCCCCCTCTCCTCGTAGCGAGTTTTGCTCCTTCACCCGCGTTTTCCTCATTCACGGCTTTCTCGGGAAACGTGTATCCCCTCCGCCAATGGCGAAGGTTTCCCGTATTGATCGTCTACTGGGCCCTCGTTTCCCCGAGGCTTTTCGCCGGACGGGGCACTGGCGCACTCGAAACGTCTCCGAGCGAAATGTCGCCAGAAGCGAGGCGTGCCTTTTACCTCATCGGTGTACACGGGAGCCCGCAGACCGTTCGTCTCCCGAGGGGGGGGGGAGTGTTTCCTCATACACCTTCCTTCAATCCCGGCGTTCTCCGCCCTCCCGTCTCTTCCTCTTCTCCCCCCCCCTCTTCCTATTCTCTTATCGATCTCTCCTGTGTTCAGCCTCCTCTTCCTCGTTCTCTCCCTCTCGGCATTTCGTTCTCCCTCGTCACTTCACCCCCTCGCCTCCTCCCTTCCTCGGCTGCGAGGTCGGAGGCTCCTCTCACTCTCGATCTCTTCCTCCAAGGGGCGTTGAAAGCGACGTCCAAAACACGCCCACCTTATAAAATGGGATTAATTAGATATGGGGTGTCTTTTTTTCCTCCATATATTTTTAATTTTTGAGCGTCATCCCCGTGATCACTTATTCCGTCGTCATCTGCGGGGCTCGAGGTGGAATTTTGCCTGAGTGAACCTTTCTCTTTTTGTCTTAACCCTCGTGGTTACTAATTTACATTATTCGATTTAATTAAATCACTCATGTTTTTGTGGGCATTCGCTTCGGGACACGTTTTCGTGGTGGGTTCTTAAATTTTGACCGTGACTCTTTTCTTTTTGCCTCGTCGAGGAATTTCGTCAGTTCTCGGGGCATTGGCCGGATTTGTGTACTTCCCAGTCCTTCCCTCTCGTTTGACGTAGTTTGTGCTCATTGCTAAGCCCGTGGATTGAGGTAGCTTAAAAATACGGATTCAGGTAACATACTAGAAAGGACCCTAAGCGGAAGAAGAATTGCAAATGCGCCGTCGGCCATCTTGTTGCGAAGAGGGTAGTATATCATCACAAAGACAAATACACACCAAGCTGATCAAGTGGGAATTGCTATGACGTTTATGAGATTTTATTTTGATCATTTATCAACGTGGTATTTATCAACGGTTCGATTAACCCGTAGATATTCTGACAATTTCGCCCAGGTGTCACCAAAGCGATTTTTATCCATTATAAATTAACCCCAAGAGATTAATTGCAAATAGCTAATTGTCAGACCGGTGACTCCAGGCGACAAATGAAACTTCAGTTTCGTAATTAAATATGCCGTCTATTCTCTTTCCGTCTCTATTTCGTGGTCATATTTTCGTGATGACACGAACTCCCTAGCCGACTCCGTTAGTTTGAATCCCACCTTTGACAACGGCGTTTCAATATTTTGTAGGTTTCGTGCACGGAGGGAGTAAATTCAATGTGGCCACAGACATCTGAACACTCATAATGCAAACACTTATGCTGGTCCTCATGGGAGTTGTGGCAAATGCGCGGCAGTCTGTGGAAGGGGTTAAGTTGTGTAAACATGTATAATATGGCTTTGATGCTTTAAATAACTCCTTTTCTTTCTTTGAAGTTTGTTTCGTTTTTTCTTTACGTTTATATTCCTTCTGTGTATTCTTTTCGACTAAAATTCCTGCTATTTATTTTTCTCTCGTGGTTGTATATACGTAGTCGAATTACTGTCCGTTCTGTTATCTTTTCAGCTCCATACTGGTCAAAGATTCAGGGTCGTCGTGCCGGGAAAATTGTTAAGGCTATTATTTCCCGTGCTCAGTTGTAAGCTTCGCCCTCCCGGGTACCTAATCGCGTGTGTTAGCCGACAAAGAACGGAAGTGAACTGTTTCTGCGTTGGACGTGGGACGGTATTGATTGTGTTCATTTAAATTATGTGGCCACGAGAAAGCGGCCAGCTTTTATGACTCGCCGGCTTTTCTCCTCAAAATTCAGTTATTTTAACGGCAGGACGTTTAAAAAAATATCCGTGCGGGCATCGTGCGCTCGTTGCCAATATCGTGCGTGGTGGATGATGTAATGGCCTGGGAATCTCACCTCGAAATTATTGCAGGCCCTGCCGCCTGCTCCTTTTCCGATTCTCTTGCTAGTCCTTACTCTTCATGGTGTCAAACTCTTCTCGTTTCTTCGATTCCCTAATCTCTCTCTGTGTTCTAGGTATAAAAATCTCTCACATGCATCACATTATCCCCTTCAAATAATTAGGTTCGTTCTATTGGATAATTTTACTTCTAGTTGAATAAATTTAATTTTAAAAATTAATATAAATTCGTCGTATTGGATAATTTCACTTTTAATTCAACTTCCTCCTATTGGGGTTGATTACCTCCTTTGGGCTTCTGCATTCTCTCACCGTACATATTTTTCCGAAGAGGTTTTCTGCTGCTGACGTGCGTTCAAAACGGATTTTTCGTGAAAACCCGTAATCTTGAACTTTCTCCTTCTTGGCACGGTTTCTTTTATAATCTTACGTTCGGTTTTGTGCGTGTTCCTTCATGGTCTTCGATAAGACGGCGTCCAATGGGTGTCTCTCGCGTCACCATTTCATTCCGCCTCAGAGCTGCTTTTGCGCACGCTATGGTTTTGAATTTTCACGGCGGATCACTGGTGTATCAGCGATTTTCTCAAAGAATCCAAAGCCGCTGTCATTTGTCTGCTGAGATGGTTTGAAAAAAAATATGGCCTCGTGCCGACAGTTTTTTCGTCTCGGATAGAAAAACGAAAATCAATGGTTTTCATTCTTTTGAGTTCAATTTTAATATTGTTGTTGTTTTTGATAACTAGGTGGATAAGGCAGGACACTGAACACTAACGCGACGTTTTCAAAAAATAGATATTTAATTTGTGTAATGGTTCTTATAAGTATTCCACCCTTATTTTTATAATTCATATATCTCCGTGAGCAAACGGAACAATCACAGTAGCTAAGCCACTCGACGGCTTGGGTACTGTGATTGTTCCGACACTCGCCTGCATCCACTTCTCTCCCGCAAGTGCCTATGGTCTTTTTGCGGCGATGACAATGAGGAAGAATTTACTCATTTGATTACTTGTCTCTCTGATATTTTATCAGAATGAAATAAAAACTTCCACGATCATACAGTAGCTAACTGATGAGGATTAATTTTGTTTGAATTTCTAAAATCAAATTAATAAAAATATATTTCCGGATAAGTAAGTAAAGGTATCCGACTTTCTTATTCATTCCTCTTCTATCCTATCCTATTGCTATCCATTGTTAAAATATTTGAGAGATCGAGACGCGAGAGACAACTCGATAGGGCGATGTGCGGCCCCTTCCAATCGATTGGTCATTCGTGTGAAAAACATCCAAAATTATTTGCTAGAAAGTAGTTTTTGTTCCCGATTTCTTAAGGTTTTATTCCTCGGAGATAGACACAATGAGCACAGAGCATTTCAGTTCAGGGGAAATGGTGCGCAGCCGAGCACCAGCTGTGTCTCATCTCTCTCCTCGCTGAAATTTTCACGCCGAGATAGAAATGGCACTTCCCAGCTCCGGATTCGATTTCAATATTCGATCGCCGAGGATAGCATAATGCTGATCCGGCGTTCAGTTATTAAAAAAAAGGGAAAATTAAAAGACCCCTTCGGAAGTCCGACGCCGGTTTAGACGACAAAATAACGGGATATTTAAAAAAATATTTCACTCCGAAGGCGAGGGACTGAAGGTAGGTATAGTTAAATCTGTATGTTCATGGAAAAAGGCGACGCCGAAAGTTACGGATTTGCCAACAACGATCGGGGGGGGGAGGGGGGGGGACGTGAAAAACAACGAGTGTCCCCGACGTGCTTTTCGTTCAATTCCCTCCCCCTCCACCCACTCCAGTCTGCGAGAACTTGAGCACGTCACCGTCGGAGGTGTCCTCCCCCGCCGTATCCACCGCCTCCGCCGTCTCCCCTCCGCCTTGCGCGCCCATTCAGACGCCGGTAATGATAATCCTCACGCCGGGGACCGCGTGGCCTGACGACAATGAGGAGGCGAAGACTCGTCCCCTCCCACCCCCACCCCATCCGCGACGAATTATGGATCGGTCGCGGGGCAAGCAGCACGGGAGCCACGAGTCTAAGGGAGGGAAATGAGGCCGGGGGGGGGGGCGGGAGGAAGGAGCCAGCCCCCCCTTCCGCCTCCCCCAATCCCGACCCCGCTCGCTTTCTCCTTAATCGGTTATTATTGGCATTCCATAATTTCGCGGTGCCGCGCGCCAATGCCACCCCCGCCCTCGGCGTCCGCGTTTCGCGCGTCGGCGTGATCCCCGAAGCGCGAAGGCGTCGCGATGGGCGAGGGCCCCCGCGCCGGTGCGGATCGCCGCAGTGGAACGAGGGGTTGGGGCCGAACGCGGGTGGCGGAATTTTCAGCGACTCGTCCTCGATTTATTGGATAGTGCGAATGTGTGGTGGGGTACGCGATATGGATAAAAACACCGCGGATATATTATTTCTAGCGATTAATGGGCGTCGCCGTGCCGTTGAGATAATATTTTGCGATTCCCTTCGATGACTTAGCATGATAGTATACAAAAATATGTATGCATTCACTGTTGCAGTAATGCGAATCTTATAAAAAATAAACATTTACTTATTCATCCACATCTACATACTACCCTGCATGGCAGGCACAAGGATCTTTTGAAGGGGTTGTTAGGTCACTTGCCATTAGGGTATTTAGTGATTAAAATGTGCGGGGTAATTAGGTAAAATTTTATTTTCCAAGAGTTCGAATGTTTATGCGTGTTGTTTTCTTCCTTCTTGATCACGAATTGTGCGAAGTGCGAAGGATTCATTACATCGGTGTATACCGCAAAACATCTTTTACCGTGGACTCGCCTTCCATTGTAACGCGGAGCTAGAATTATTCCCTCTGTGTCCGGTTTAAACTCATACGAATTGTATCTATCCAGAAGTTCAGTCGAACATTGAATATTATTACCTCCAGTGGCTCCCATTCACGACTTTCAAACTTACCGTGAAGTCTTCTCGTCTTTCATAACGATTTTTTGACGAAACAGGCGGATTTTCTCTATTTTACTGATATGTGTGTACGTTTATAGTCTGTACCACAATAATATATGCAATGGAAAATAGTTGTGTTTTTTATTGTAATTACCTATTTAAAGACGTTTCCTAGGCACATTGACTTAGGACAATAAATTTAAATTAGAAATTAGATCTGTCAGTGCAGAGACCAAAATGCTAGACGCCTGTTCAAGACGAGGTGTAACAAACGCGAAATAACCTCTGCTTAACTTTTTAATTCGAGTATTCATCCACCGTCTTAGCTATTAATGCAACAAATTTATTTAATGGAGCCTCCTCCTCAAATATTTCGATTGTCTGTTCCTCATGTTTGTCCCAATGTTAGTTTCACTCCCAAGTATTTTACTTGGTCCGCTTTGCTTATATGTCTACCCCTCCAGAGTAGCTTGACCGGATTTCTTTTCCTGGAAATAATATAATGCTGCACATTTTTTAAAATTCAGCCGTAGGTCCGAATCCTGACACCAAGCACTAATATTTTCGCGATCCCTAGAAGAAGCCTCGACGTCGGATGAATTTCCCCAGCTGCGGAAAACACTGGTTGGGATGCGACTTCTTCATGTGCCACTCATTCATTCCACTTTCGTTTAAAATACTCGCAAGTGAGTTGAGTGCTTCGCCGCTGGTTCGAGGCTTGGGTGAGTGTACAGAGTCGCCTCGGCACTCTGTTGAAAATTGAATAAGGGCGTCCTCTGAGTTTCTTCTCTCGACGGAACTCGTTCCAAGCGTTCCTGGTGGAACGCCACCGACGTAAGGAAAAAAACAAGATTTCATATTCTTGATTGCTAAGACGGTGCGAGTGTTGAATCCCGTGGTCTTTGGGTCGTGCTTAGGTAGCTCTACAATTGCTGTTTATACTTTAAGAAACCTTTGACTTTCAAGATATAATGATATTCTAAGATCTTACACGTTTAACACTGGTTTGTGGGTAATTATTTTGAGTGGCACTCTGCACGGTTTTCTGCATTGCTCTTTTGTGAGGGTCATGAACTAGTGGCAAACTTATACTAAAAGAAATAATTAGGACGGGAAATTTCTTGGAAATAATTGTTTCCTAAGCTTTACTATAGAATATTTTGCTCTGCCTGTGGCTCGTAGTTTTTTTGAGATGTTATTTTCCTATCAACTAACTGGTTTATTTATGTCAAGACACTTACCATGTCCACCATTCTGCACCATACTTCGCGTTTAGGAAAGGTCTCAGTTTCCGAAGAAAAGACTCTCTTTTCCGAAGGAATTTTTCCATTTCTTCCAACTATGTCTAATTCTCACGGAATTGGGATGCTAAAATGGACCGAAAATATCTCGAATCCTTTGAAAGGATCTGATGCTTTCTCGACGCATGTTCGTGGTGAGTTCTTCTCGGGATCTCCCCCGGGCAATGTCCTCCATTGCTGCCGACGATTGCTTCATTCAGCCCTGAAGACGATGTACGCGTCGGACATCGAAACGTCGGCAGCAACGGAGAACATTACCCGGGGGAGATCCCGAGAAGAACTGACAATGATCTCGATTCTTTGACTGCTGTTAATTACCCGAAGCTTAATTTCGGTTCATAGTACGTGCTTTGATAGGATGATAGGAAAGTTTTAGCAGCTCCGAGAGACCGATTCCCTCTATATTTCGACCCAATTCATGATGCCCGTGGAACATTAGTAAATGGCAATGTCTCGTAAATTGAGATTTTCTTTTGAAGAAAAAGAAACCTTGCGGTGGGAACATTATATTTATTTGATTTTATTTGATACACGTTACGCGAACCTAGAAACATTTCTTAAAGATAATGGGAAAATCCTCAACATCTGTTAAAGCAAATGTAAGTATTAAATTCTCTCTGTTTAGAAAGAAATTTAGCGAAAATTTTTATATTTTTTAATTTCTTATTAAATACGTAAGTTTTCAAATGAATACACTTGACGAGTACTTTAAATGTATAGTTGATTTCGATTATAGCGATCGTTAAACGTATTTACTGTCGGGAGCGTGTTTGAAAATGCGTTTTTCGGAAGTTAACGTCGCCCGTTTCTTTGAAAAGCTGCAGAGAGACCAGTAGCATTTCGCTTCCACAACGGCTGCATTCGCTCACCAGGGTACCCACCCAGCTCCACCCTCCCTTCGATCCTCGTCGCAAAGGTCTCCAGGAAACACCACTACTCCGGGATGCCGACTTAGTCTCTTTGTTATACCATTCTACATTTACTTTGGAGTTGAATATTTAAACAAAAATCGCTTTCATGTCCTTTTCGGTCGGGAATCGTCGAGCTCCCTTGTGCCTTTTGTTACCTGAGGGTTTAACCAGCCCTCGGCTCCTCCGACCTCAGCGCCCGACCCTTTGCGACTTATCGGCTTGGTGAAACAAAAGAACGCCGACACCTTACTCTCCTGCAGGAATTCCACTTGGGAAGGGAAAGGGGGGGGGGTGGGGGCGGGGGAGAAAGGAATTTCGCCGAGTTCACCGAGATGGGGTCGATTCTCGCATTATTTTTTTTTTTTTTTCGCGGCTCCCTCCGTCCTCACAAGTGGCTGCCCTGCGCCCCCCCTCCCCCCATTTTCCCTTTTGTCATTCCCTTCCGTTGATCAAAACACCCGGCACAGTCTCATTACTTTTCCTTTTTCGTCCTTTCCCGCCCGGCGAACGTCCGAGGGTTGTTGCTTTCCTTCGCACGTGCGGTAATTTTCATTCGGGGGTCGGTGTGGATGGAATTGGACTTCCAGTAGTCCCTCCTCCGCCGCCCCGGCCTTCATTTATTTATTGGTCTCGTCTTCTTTCGAATCTGTGGTATCCCCACACCCTCCCTCGTGCGCGCGTCTGTGTGCGCTAGGAGAAACTCGTTTTTTTTTTTTGCGAAATGAGTACTACAGTTGCCGTATTCATTTCCTGGAAAGGGCGCTCAACTGGCGGTCGTTCCGCGAAAGGTGAGGGCGAAACTCACGAAAAGTACGTTTGAGCTTTTGGATCACTTGCGGTTGAATTAAGTGAAGTCCCACTAACCCGGGTGTCATTCCCTTTAGCATTTTCAAATTATTCGTTATTATTCCTTTCTCGGCGGCACAAAAACATGACCACGATTCGTGTTTCGAGGCGTGGATTCATAGTTATTGATTGGTGTTGAGGATTAGAAAACTCATTAGCAAGATTGATGCATTAAAAGTGTTTTGAAGTTCTCTCAAACGATGACCGATGCAATAGAAGAAGCGAGAAAGTTTTAGTGAGAAATCTGGCGCCGCTAATTTGATGCTTAACTTTGAAGTCGATATTCATTATTCGCGATTCTGACAATGCGACAACTGGTGTGGAGTAATTTTTTGAATGAATTGGCACTGCGGAATGTAATACTTTCGCACCGTAAGCCTCCATCAATGTTTTTTGGAGAAATATTTGGCCTTTTTTATCTTTTGACCTTTCGCTTTCCTCCATGTTAATATCCGCTGAATATTTCTTTAGTTAATCTCCATTCTATCCGACGACTCTTCCATTTATTTCCGGAGAAAATTTTTTTGCGCCTGATATGTGCTCTGGACCCCCACCCCTCCCTGCCGCGGTGAGGAAATCTTTGGCACGAGTGGCGTACGAGTAACACCTGGGTCAACTTAAATCTAATCTTCATCTATGAAAGCATGTGGGTAACTATCTGTTTAAAGAACTGGTGTCACAACAAGTAAGCCTTTTTTATGGTCGGAGACGTTTTATTTTTTTCAATTGGCAAGAATAAAACTAATGAATGGCAGAGTTTTATTATAATTTTTTGATGTCTCTGGTGTCAAAGCAATTCGCACTGCCACGTTAGGGCAGTCATAACGAGGAGGGCTAGCCTTTAAAATTGTTTCAACTCCTCGTAGCACCTACTACACTGCCACATACTACACACGTTGACAGTCAATACTGCTGAAAGCCATGGTCAGCTATCCACGGGGGGATTGGGAGGGGAGGAGTCAGTGGGTCGGTGCGACGTGCAGCATATGCGATATGGATATTGTCATTCCTCGCACAACTTGTGTGGAACGACTCCATGACGCTTGTGACAATAGGCAACGAAATGTTTGCCTGCCGCATTTCACATGCCGCATCGGTGGAATTACGCCTTTAGTGTTTATTTCTCTTTTTTGTTGTGTTGCGAGGGAAAAGTGGATCGTTTCGGTCTCTCTGTATGACAATCGCTACCTGAAATTTTGTCCGCTATCGACTGATATGCCGTCCTGTTTAGTCTTACTTACTCCGGGACTTATTATATTCACTCGATAACCGAAAGATATCGTGACGAAAATTAAATGAATAAAATCATTTTTAGATTTTGTCGTGCACCAAAATGCGCTAAGACGGTTGCTCCGAAGCAAACAGGAGAGCCAAGGCCTATAAGACACCAGGCTCAAATTAAATGAAATATTTCAAATAAATTCAGGGGATGACGCAGCAGTAACTTAGCCGATAGTAAGCAGTAACAGGAACGGGTAAAAAGCATTCCCCTAGTCCGGGATTCGAACCCTGATACCTCAGTGTCTGGCCGTGTGACTGGTCGATGCACTTGACCGGAAATCGAAGGATCAGAGAGTTCTAATCCTGAATCTAGATGAATGATTTTTTTCTCTGTGAAATTCTCTCAATTTATGTGAAGCATTGTTAAACAGGTATCTCGGTGCCCTCAGAGGTCACGCCATGTGCTTATCCAGTTCGGCACGAGGTGTTTCCACGAACTCCTGCCCGATCCGAATGTTTTGTCAGCGAGCCTACGAAACTCCCACAAGATTGGAATCACGTGAGTCGTCTTTCGGCACACAATAGTTATCTCCACGTGAAACGGTTATTACTCACGGTGCACGTGGGAAACGATCTGTTAAAAGAACAGTTTCTGGTGTCACAACAAGTCGGAGATTTTTTCGGTGACGTATTATTTTTTTAAATTCGCAAGAATAAAACTAATGAATGCCATAGTTTTATTTTAATTTAGTTCCCAAGCTTAACCGAAATAAACCGGATATTTATTTTCTTCTCTCGAGGGACTTAAGCTGTTATCGATCATGATCTACAGCGTATCTAATTAGGTATCACTCCGAATAATGATTTGACGCAATTCCCCACTCTTCTTTTTCTTCAGAATGGTCGTTATTCCTTCATTTTAATTCTATTTACTAATCCCGTAACTTGCTTGAGGATTTCCGTCTACTTTGGTTGTCCCATTTCCTTCTTCTATTCATTATTGTCTTCAGGAGACCTGTATGCCTTAGGGTATACCGAATATGGATGTCTCTTCCTCACAGCATACCTATTCTGCAGTCTTCGTCCCAAAATTTTCTTATAACTTTTATGGTGATCTCATTCTGCCATTTAATCTTCTTTATTCATTCTGAATCACGCTGATATTCCTTCCAATCTACCTCTGACTTCTATTATGTCTCACTACCGCAGATATCGTGTTCCATTAAAAAAATGAAATTATTCCTAAATTTATAGTCTTTGTTAGTAGTTTTGATCAGAATTTCCTCCCGTTAGAATACACGCTTTGCTTAGGATATTTTTTGCCTCTTCCATCACTGGCAATCCTACTATGTAGGTACCTATTAGGTACCGAAATTCTTAATGTTCCAGTTTTTTTGATTCCTTAGTATCCTCACCTTTTTCCACATTTATATTGATTTTATTTAAGAGAATGTGTAAGTTATGTTTCTTTGTGATGTTTTTAATGGGGGTCAGTATCCTCCTCATATCGTCTTTATTTTCTGTTAAAATTTCTGTCATTACAAAATGTAGCTTTGCGGTTGTTTCTCCGAGTTCCCTATTCCCTATTTTCTTTAATTTAATTTATTTCTTATGAAATATAAATATTGGAGATCATGGACGAAAAATCACACCCTCATCGTATTTAATTCCTTACTTTCGCTTCTTTAGTTCTGAATCCGTCTTTAATTACTGCCGACTGCACCTACTTAATTCAGTTTGGAGATCCCTTTCTCCTGGATATGGGCCACTCAGATTTGCAGTAGGTACGGTAGTTAGCATTTTATTGCAGTCTCACTATCTAAAATACTTTCTCAAAATCCGTCGAGGTGAAAGAAAATGACTTGCCGTTAGGCCTTCTTCCCCATGGACACTCTTACGGTTTGAATGAATTTTCCTGTAAAAAATATTCCGTCGTTTTTTTCATCCTTCTCTAAATTTTTCTATTAATCATTTTTTTTTACGCTTTTTTAGTATTCATTTTGACTATATGAGATGTTGGTATGGAAAAGAATGGAGAAAATGCGTTGGATAGAGAGGATGAGAATGACGACGTTTTAAATATGGTAGGAGAGGAAGTTGCTTGGCAAATGAGGGAGAAAAAATGGGAGGAGGAAATGTTCAGAGGCAGTGAATGTTGAAAGAATATTAGGTGACTGGGGAAGGAAGAGGAGTATGCTTTTTAGACAGCATGAAGGCAGGTGCAGAATACGAAAAACTGAAGACGGAAATGATAAAGAGCAAGCAAGAAGTTCACCAATTGTATACATTTTATTACGCATGCATATTTTTTATTCGTAGCCTTTGGCGTTATAAAGAACCACCCTGCTGTCATTCCTATAATTCTTTATCTTAAGTTATATTTGGTTAAAGATAGAATTACTCCACGAGATATTTTGGAGTCTTATAGGCGATTTTCTCAAATCATGGACATTTTGGAAACTATCGATTATTCTTAAATAGTGTACGGATTGGGGTCGCTTTGTGAAAATAACTTAAATTGGGATTAAATAACCGGTATCTGCGAACTTTTTGGATTCAACGAACCTAAACCTGTATGATTACTTCAACTCGTTGAAACCAAGTTTGTGTTAAATAAATTATTGTCTTGGAGAATTGAATACAAAATTATTGGATCCCAACCCGTGAGTACGTGGTCATGAGAAGATGAATTGCTTTAGCAAGCAAGCAAGCAAGTATTCATCCGGAGGGGGAACTATTGACTGGAATCTTAGGTATGTCTAAAGACTAAAAGCGTTAATTCAATAATTAATTAGGGAGTACAGGTTTGTATGATTCACAAAATCGGTAGCTGTGTGAAGAGCCCTTGAGCAAAAAGTGCTATTCTATCCGAGACTTAACGAGATGTAGGCGTGAAGAAAGATGGATGAAGTAAGAACGTTCGAGAGGAAGGGTTATTTACAGTAGGAACATTTGAAGAAGGCAGGCAAATAAATGATGAAGGAGGTATTGGTATAAGCTCTGTGCTGAAGACTATAATGGGAGGAAGAGTGTTGGATAAAAGGCACGTAATGAGGAAGAGGATATTTATTATGAACAGTGTAAAGGTGAATGGATATAAGGAGCTGTAGGCGGCGGAAGAATGGGCCAAAAAGTTAAAGAATTCCAAACTTAGAAGGGCTGCGTAATAGTTTTCAACTATCGCCTAAAGTCTACCTCTGCAGGTTAGGCTGCCTATAACAGCTGTTTGGTTGTCGCTGGATGTAATCGCTTATTTTTTACCATGCTCACATAAATGGGGGCGAGGTGGCCTAGGGGTAGTACGCTCGCCTGTGGATCTA
>LYUA01000759.1:214418-225245 GCA_002093875.1 Calopteryx splendens
TTTCCCCCTTTGGAACCCAAGCCCGGCTAACCACCCGCCCCCCCTCTCCGAATCACCCTTCCCCTCCATTTTCTCAAACTCTTCCGACTCCCCCAAGCCGTGTTTACGCACGCACAGCTGACCATTGCGAACCATCCGTGCTCATCCTTCTTTTCTTTCGCTCGGCGTGAAGTGAGGGGACGGGGTGGGGGAGGTTACGCCCGAAAAAAGTGCCGGATGATTGCGGCTGACAGGGAGAGCTGCTCCTGCAACGAACATCTTTGCCCACCGAGGCGCCGCGTTAAGGGGCGAGGGCGTTGGGTAGCCCGCCATGGAAGGAGTAATAGTGCGTCGACACAGCATGGGCGTAAATTTGAAGGTGACAGTGGGTAATTTTACTACGCTTCCGTGGAAAAAAGGTCGCATTCTTTCATGAGGGACTGCCTTAGAAAATATGAGTGGTGTGTTTCGATCATTTTGCCGGAATGCGCAAGGTTCCACGTCTGTGTCTTTTTCCGGGGACAATCATCGAGAGCATTTTTTTAATTAGTTACCAGTAGAAGGAGGAAAAGGAAAAAAAGCTATAAAAACTTTGTGGATTCCATTTAATTTTTTAAACTGTTTCGTTAGATGACCGGGTTTTTGAACAACTTTTGTCATCCTTGAGTCACCTAAAGATGGCTACATTTGTGGAAATCCTCGTCACTCATTAAAGGAGTTTTAAGTGGTGGAACTGGCAAAATATTCATGAATCGATTTTTTTCTTTCTTATATTTGGAGGCATTCCACGAAGTTAAGCCCGAAACTGTGAATCTTATTGCAGTAGCAGTCTCATATTTATCATGATTACACAATTTGATAAAAAATGAATCCATCTTTAGAACACCTATGAAACGCGTGAGATGAAGGTAGGAACAATGAAATAATGGAATTGGGTTATTTATTATAGTAATCATTGGGGTCGTGGTTGTCTAGTGGGTAGAGCGCTGAGCTATTTGCCGCAGGGCCTGGATTCGAATCCCGCTGATGCCTCTGCTGGTTCACCTAAGCTTCCTAATCTGTGTGATTTTTGTGGTGACAGATTTCCCTGGGAAACTGCTGGTGGCACAGGGAAAGGAACTCCCCTACCCTGATGTGTGAAATTCACACGCCGTTATGCTTAGTATTTTGTTGGACTTTACCCTCACGGATCAAACCAACCTTCGGGTTTATTACTGTGGCATTATAATAATTGCTGGTTTTGCTGACACTACGTATTTCCACGGAGGCATACAAGGAGGAATTCGGAGGTGGGTCTCAAGGGAACCATATATTTTATATTGTAGTGGTTGAGAGTAATATTATTTAGGATAAAAGACTAAGCATTAATTTATAAAAGTGATTTAAATAAGATATTTAATATTTCCTAGATAATCTGCTAGTCACTGCTTACTCATTATGTACATTTTTACCTCAATTACATACTATATATTTCAATGGCGGAGGGTTAGGATTAAAATGATATAGGAACATGCACTAATTCATGAGTTGAATTAACTCAGTGTTTAGGTACATAATCTGCAAGCCACCATCTACGCAAAATTTACCTCGCACTGTGCGTGGGGGAAAAGTAGTCGTAGTGGTTATTATTCGAGGCCATTTTCCCGCAGTTGATTCCACTTTCTTATCCGCCTAATTTTGTGTCTGGTTTAAGCGATTCCCTCGAAGCGAAAAAATATAATAAATCGATTGATTTGTATTTAAATGAATTGATCTATTGATATTTTTCACCAATTACATTCACCACTTAAACTCCCGGAGGCCTGATAAGTCAACGGTTTCTTTGGTGCTCATCCGCATCCTCATCCTATCTTGACTTTTTTCGGTGTTTTCAAGCCGAAAAAGAGATTAGCTGTAATTACACTGTTCATAAATCAGTTGTTTGAAAAAGGCGTGAAAACCTACGCCATTGCTGGCTGTTTGATCTGTCGTCCTAATCGAAAACCTTACGTTATACCTATACCCGAGTGTCTGATGGAGCAGTGTTTTCGTAGTAAGGCTGTTTTTTCCTCTCCTCACGAGTTTAGACCCAACCACGATTTGTTGGATGTACATAACTGGAAAAAACGTTCGTATGCTCCGACTCACCGATTTACATTTCCCTTCTACGTGAGCACTCCGTAAATAAATAATATTCTTTCCCCAGTCGACACTGCTTCATTTACTTCGTCCCCGATATCTTTTTTAAATAGTCTCTCGCCTTCCTTTTCGGGATACGTTTTTTTTCGTGAACGTGGCCATGGCGGCTAAATATTGGCCCACCGTGTGTGTGTCACGAGTGATATTTTCGTCTGATGAGTGGATAAGGGAGTTAAGTGCCCCAAATGGTTCTTTTCGATTTTTTTACTCACACCCCAGCATAAAAAGCAGCGCTCTAAAAAAAGGTCCTTCCTGTTTTCAAGCGTAGATATTTCCGTGCCTTGCATTACAGGCCCCGGGCAAATTTGCGTGAAGAAGAACTATGAGCGTTTCAGATCCCATCTTGGTTAAATTGCCTTATTGCAGGGGTGAGGTAAACAAGAGGACGGGAAGGAGGAGGGAGCAGGACGGGTGTCCATTAATTGAAAACCGAGCACATTGTCGAAAGAAAAATTTTTCTTACATTTTTTTTGGTATTCAATATTGAGTGTTGTTTTGCATACATGCCTGAATTACATCATTTTTGGTATGGTAACTTTGTGAAGAGACGACTTAATGACGTAGGTGTTTCACGGTGTTCTCCAGCTGAATCTCTATTTGCATTGCATGTTTAATTTCCGTCGACCCGATTCCTACTCGTGGTGATATGTGGAGTGTACTTAAAGTTCTCCTCCGTCCGTAGGATTGGACTTTAAACCGTGGACCCCTTGGTGCCTTCCGTTTAGAGTAGGCTAATGCCGTCGCCGGTTATCTCTCCACCCTCCTTCCTTTCCCTGGATATCCTTCTTCTAACACATTACCCACCTATCCCTAATGGCGCCAATGACCTCAACTGTCGGTCGCCTCCCCTAATAACTACTAAATCCGTGCTGGCTTCGTCCTGTTGTGCTCCTCCGTCCCGGCTTTCCTACCCCTTCCTTGTCTGTCCTCTCCGTATTTCTCCTGCCTTCTTCCCTGCGCTGTCGCACGATTTACGCAAGCGCCGCCTCAGCGCGTGCGCGGAAGGACGGGGGCAGTGTCGCCGCTATATGTTCCTAGTTGCTTTTTGGTAGCGAGGAGCCCGTTACCTTTAGTCGGCCAATAGTGCAATAGCATACTGAAAAAATTTCCTGCAATGGATTGAAGTAGCGATACCACGCGACGCTACCTTTACAGGAATTTTGAATTTGAAATTATTTTAATATTCATTTTTTTAATAGTAGGATACTTAAGGGTTATTTGGGTTATGGGGTAATTGGAGTCGAAATAATATTTATCCAATGCATAGTGAATGACGTTGGAAAATATTTCCTGATAATAAGTAGGAACTTTTTTTATCTCTTTATATTCCAAAAATATGAATCTTGTTCAAGAAGTCACACTTGTTCCAATCACCATTTGCTTCCAAGTTTGGATCAGCAACTTTAATTTCCCCTTTGATATCAGAAGACTATGAGCCTGTAGCGATAAAATGATTATCTGCTTAATGGTATAGTTAGACCTCTCTCGGAGCTATTGGGGTCTGAAAGTTTTGACTTATATAATGAGAGCGATTGGCAAAATAGTTTCGGTGAGTTAGGAGAGGAATACAACTGACGTCTATATATAAGAGGAAATATATGGCATCGCTTTAGTCTGAGCTTGTGGTGATGCAGTGTGAATATTGGTACATAGGTACTTGTGTCACGGAACTCAGTGCTATTGGAGTCATAGTGAGAAGAGCTGTTGCGCATTACGTAACCGTACAGGGGCTCTCTCATTCGGGAAATCGTAAGCAGATAAAGAGGTTTCTTCGACCTCGGTCAATCTCATGCGGTCTCTGAAAAGCGAGGCATAGAAATAAAAATCTTTTGGAAAAGGGGACTGGATATGAAGTGACTCTAATACCCCCAATGTTGAATCTGAATTACCCTGTATTTTTGTTAGTAATTTTTTGAACGGGGAAGGCTCTTTTCTTTCTCTTTTCCGTGCGTGTGGTTTTGTTTCCTACTTTGTTGTAACTAAGAGGGGTAAAAAAAGTGGTACAACTATTAAAAAGTTGAAGAAATCTGTTTATTGAAATGTTATTTACAATTTATAATGAAATTGCCCAAATAACTCCTGTGTGTACCCTATTGTCCTTCAACTTTTTATTTTTTTCGGACCCCTTCAAACACTTTTGTTTTTTTCATTTTCGAAGAAACTAAGGGAAATCTCGTGACAGTAACTTTAACGGAGTCACTCACTGTTATCGTGTTTTTTGCATTGTGAAAGTCGCATTTACATGCACACGAACGGGTGACTCCGTTGAAGTTACAGTCGCGACATTTCCCACAGCTTCATAGCTTAACTCGTGCAGTAGCAATGGCACCTGCTAGCTTGCGTAACACTGGGCTCAAGGCGTATTTATCGTGAGATGTGGCAACGGTGGATCTCTCCAAACAATGGTGTTTTCCTATGTTTGAATAGACCTCTTTACACCGTCTCTCTTTTATGGTTTCTTTCATTGTATTTTACCCCCCTGCAGGGGAATTCAAGGTTACTTAGGTTGGAGAGATTCCCTCCATTGATTTTGGCTCTAGTGGGAACAAAGTTATTCTTGGATTTTGTCATGCTTTCCTTGTTTGAGGAATGTCGGTCATTAATTATTCACTTTGCGGATAAATTCTTAGTAACCAAATTTCATCAGTTCAAGAAGTTGTAATGAGTTCAACGGGTTTAGTTTGGTTTTATCTGCGTAAGGGTTTCGGCTTGGACATGTCAATGAAGGATCAGTACGCAAGGTCTCCCTTCGGACATGGTAGCTCTAAATATCTCTGAATTTATGTCCAATTTGTGAGGATCTCGGGATAAAATCATATGATCTCGGTCGTTAGAGCCAAATTGCACCTCCCTATGGTATACCAATCAGTGGGCGTTGGTAATCATGTTGATTGTCACCTTTTACTAACTGTTGCTAAGAATACCGATACTGTGACTTCCTTTGTTCTTGTTTTTTTGCTATTTTTTTCCATGGCACGCCTTCCTACCTTTTTCGATCTATAACAGGTGAAGAAAATAGTTCTTCCCTGGATGTGCCATTTTATGTTTTAAGGTTGACGATTTGCTTCTTGCAATTGCCTTCTCTTTCTGCACTAACGATTTCTTTGTTTTATTTCATCCGTCACGTTAAGACGATACTAAATGCGCTATCGGTTTTGTTGGTGCACAGCTTCCGTTTGTGCTCCCCCTTTTCGGGGGGGTCCAATTTCTTTTTAACTGTCTCGGTGTCGGCCCACATAAATGCAACGTTTAGAAGAATGCGTAAACTTTCAACTTTCCGAACACTTCGCACTTTCCTAGCTACTAAAAACGCGGAGCTCATAACCAACATAATAAACCATACATACAACATATCATAACGTTACAGTCGATCGTGCATGGCTAGGTTTTGCCCACTCCCTAAAAAGCACTGCATCTACTTCATGATTTCTGATTAATATCTGAACAAGAGGAACAATCTTTAGTTGTTCTGGTACAGCCTCCCGTGATTTTTATTCATTTCTTGGTGCCCAAAATGTCTATTCTTTCCCGCTTACCTAACGTTCTCCCTTCTCTCACATCCTTCAGCATCCAGTTCCATTGACTATCCATCATCTCTCTCTTCCTTGGATTTCCCTCTCGCGCTTCCTCTTTTCTTCCATCCTTTCTGCTCTTCGTTTTTCCTCCTATCTATCAAGCTTACATCTTCCATTAGCTCCGCCATAGGTGTCTCAAAATTCTCGAACACTCATTCTCATCCTCAATCGTAGTGGACCAGATTTCTTAACCGTGCGAATAGATTCTACATATTAACGTTTTCACTAGTCTTACCTTAAAATTTCTACCCAGATATTCTTACCATTAGCTTTTTTTGTGAATGCTTTTTATGCTTATTCAGTTAATTTATTTCCTTACTGCTGCATCCATTTTCCTCTTAACTTTTCAACAAAACGTTAATTGTTTTTCCTCCAATTTATGTCCTTTTATTTGTATATTAACCTTAAAATTACCCTATCAATTTCTCGAGAAATGTGTTACTTTCATTTCCTTATGATTTATCTTTATACCTTTCTTGTGTCATGTTATTCTCAACGGTGATTTCTTTTGCCTGAAGCTACACTCTGTGAATTTATTTTATTATCGTCCACATTGCTGTGTTATTATAATATTATCTTTTTTTAACGGAAAAATTGCTTTTAAAATATTTCATGAACCTTTCAGCTGACTTTTTTCTTCGAATTCATCGGCGATCAAAGTATGATTTAGTACTTAGCAAAAAAATTACTTGATGCACAAAAGGAGAATTCGCGTGAACTTGATCGTAAAGTATGTACTTTCATTTCAAAGCAATGTGGCATTTTAAATCTTTCGGCAGAGTTGACGTCATTGGGCCCCAAAAAAAGCTATTGCCAACGCAGTGTGCAGCTCCGAGGCCCCAGTGATCGCGATTAGAGTAACACTAATGACGTCAAGTCATAAATTGCATTGCGCTCATGGGAAAGGGATACAGGATTATTTCATCTATTGATCGGTGCAAAACTTGGAGCTCTTCCAACGCTAAATACCGATGGTCCGTCAATGAGGGACTGAAAATTGGTGGTTTCTGGGTTGGCAAAGGTGAGGAAAATACTCGAGGGTTAGGACGTAATTGATGGATCGGAGGAATCTGTTTTGCTGAGTCAGAGGAATGTTATATTCGATATGTAAAGAGTAGGCATTTGGTACTCATGTGCCGTTCAATTCTTAGAGAATACACGCGAAGTGGTGGAGTATCCTGCGGGAGGGCTGCGGTTAGTTTTGTGATTTAATCCGCGCCACTTAAATGGAAATTATTTGACTGCGCCTGTAGTTCGATGGATCGTGGACCTATTTTCCAGCTTATTCAAAAGTCAAATCTTCGAATCCCCGCCCGAAGGGGTCATTTCTTGGTGACTGTAAAACTATCAATGCCGAATTCGATTTATTTTAATGAACTATTGAAATTTTTCCGGCGCATGAGAAGACGGAATTCAGTTACCAGTGTTAAATGTGTCTATTAGTTTGCCCGGACTCTTCGGACGAGGTATATTTTCGATCGGCTGTAGCCGGCTTGGCTCTTTCCACTTGGTTGAGTCCCTCTGCTAAGGTTGAGCGTACAATTTTCGTCCATCAGTAAGGGTACGGCTTTTTTGTGAGTGTAACCTTCTGTCTTGGTCTGCGTTGTGGCAGTTTAACCTTTGCAGGCGTAAAAGTTTTGGATGCTAAATTCTTCGACTACCGCTCTAATTTCATGCTGGTGGAAACTTTGCCTAAAAAGGACACGAATAGAAAACTATCCCCTCGGAAGGTATTCGAACCAGCAACATTTGGGTTAATCGACGTGTACTCTGCCTACGAAGATAACCTTGACGGCTTTCCCTTTGGGCAAAGATCTTTTTGATGAAGTGTTTGCATATTTCCTTCGAAGACGCTTCGCTCGTAGTCTTGTGCGTAATGTATCCAGTTCCATCCTCATTTGTAATGTCGGGAAGATTAATCCAGTCTCGTCCCTTTTAACTCTCCCTTCGCCTTGGAGCCATTGCCGGGGCGCTATTGGCATTCTCCTCGCGCCGCCAACCGACCCCTCCCATTGCCCTGCCCTATTAATTAATCCTCCATTCTCCTGCACCTGCGTCTCACATTCGACCACGAATGACTTTCGAAAGCGTAGTTACAGGCGGATTGCACGCACTACTTCGAAAGCTCACCAAAGCAAATATTCTCATTCCGTAAGCGTGGCTTCCGTCCTACGTTTGGTTCAATTAGACCGTAGGTATGTTACAACACCCGCGTATGTCATGCGCAAAGTAAGTGCCTTTGAATGATTAACGATAATAACTTGATAATTTCAGTGAGTATATTTCTACAGTTAGATCCCTGGCATTAATTTAATACGGAATGTACTACAAAGAATAAAAAGACTAATCTTCTGAAATTAAATTACGGTCAAGTTAATCTTTTCTAGCTTTCAAGTCATGTATCGAAATCTTCAATTTACCACAATAAACCTTGGACTACCCTCTATGTATACACACTATGTATTATGCTAAACAATGAAAATTAATGCTCTCATACCCGTATTGTGGTATTGTGTTCCTTTACTTAAGGAATTAAACGGCATATTCCATGCTTAGCCTATTTTTTTAGTTATTTCTTGGAATCTACTGCGCATTTTGAATCCACAGGCTTATATTAGGTTTCCCGAGACACAAAAATAATTGAAAACTTTGCCTACCTTTACTTCGTCGTTCTGATTATATTTACTTTTTCGTTAATACCTTTATCGTGCTCGTTTAATTTCGCCTCTTTTTAAATGGAACCCTATAATATAATCTTGGCCAAGCTGGAAAATAGTTCTGTACGTTCATCACTTCCATTAACGTTCACCCTAAACGACCGTTAAGGTTAAACACAAAGATTATATTGTACAAAATTTCATGCACAAAAAAAATTTAGTCGCTAAATTAAAGGGAGGAAATGGCGGAGGATGACGTTAAATTTTCGGAGTAAGCTACGGATTTAATAAAGCGAGGGAAAATAATATTATCACGTTCGGTTAAAAGTTTTTCGGAGTTATTTTCGAACCTAATTTTAACTTGCTTATGCGCTTTGTGACTAACTCCGCTGGTGTATTATTGATTAATAGTGAGAGTTGGTTTGGCTTTCCCTCATGGAAAATATTTGGGTGGTTTTGAGATGAGGGCTTTGAGCTCACAACTTCATTCGGTGGACTTCCTCGAGCAAGTTAACGTTGTCGTTTGGGATTACATTAGGTATGTGATCCGCCAAGATGTATGGCATGCCCCTGGATCTCCGCACTCCCTCGCCCCTTTTTGGATGTCCCCAAGGGAGTCCTAAATAATTTCGGCTTCATATTAGTTTGCCCGGACTCTTCGGACGAGGTATATTTTCGATCGGCCGTAGCCGGGCTTGGCTCTTTCCACTTGGTTGAGTCTCTCTGCTATGGTTGAGCGTACAATTTTCGTCCATCAGTAAGGGCATGGCCCTTTTTGTCGTAAGATATTTTATTCCGTATAGGAAATCCTGCTACTCAATATAACCAAATGGAAAAATGCATGAAAATTGTTGACACGGAGATAACTGAATATTTATTCATCTGCGAGACGTGGAGAGTTTCATCACTAGAGGAGGGAAGGTAGAGGGGAAACTCAGTGAATGTATTCGTGCCTGATAGTTTTGTGGATAGTGCGCTCGCCAGCAAACACTGAGAGTCGAGAGTTTACAACGGCGCGTATGGCTTGGATTTTGTTCCGTAATGTTTTTTATGTGATGGAGTTTCGATCTGATAATAGCGAACAGAACCCAGTGGATGCTACTGCAATTTTGACGCTGCAGAAAAATTTCGAGGATAAAATTTCCGTAACGCTAAGTAACTTCCGATATTCCGTGAACGTAAACGAAGTAGGTACTTAGTCTACGACAAAATTTAATGAGGAAGTCAAGGTTTTTACCTTTGAGGTGTGCACAGTCATACTCTCTAGGTGGCAAGGGAGGGGTCCAAGGATGCAATGCATGGTATTGAAAATGAATGGGAGTCATAAATGTGAGCACTGGAGGGGAGTGGAGAGGTAGACTGGTAATAGTGGTGTAAAGGTATCTGCGGAGAATCTCTCTTCCCATGTGAACTGATTGAAAATATGTAAACGATGAGCTGACCTGGTCGTACTCGAATTTACATAACGTCTGTTTCCCAGTACCCACTGCCACATACCCTTGCTGCGCTTGCGGGGCTATTAAGTAGACGTAGTAGCCTCCGCTCCAGTCGCTATCCGATTGAATTCGATTATTTCGGTCAATTCGTTCGAATCGGACCAGTAAACAGGGCACTTTTCATCTATCGTTCGCTTCGAGCATTAATTAGGTAGTGAATAATTTATTCAATAATTAATAATTCGAGGGCTTGACAGCCTAGGGGTGAGAGCGTCTGGCTACCGATCAGTGGATTCGGGTTGAAATCCGAGTAACTCTGGGCACTCCCAGCTCTACCCAAGCTGTGGTATTTCGGGTACGAGATATTCCTGGGAAACCACCGGCGGGACAAGGGGATGAACCGAGTCCCGTTAACCGGGTTTGTGAATTTCACGCGCCGTCTTATGTGAACTCCGTCGTAAAATCACTTACGGCAACACACTGGGAGATAACTGTGATTTTTTTCTTTTAAAAGTAATTATCAATCGAATATTGGAAGGTTTGATGGAGCAGCATTCCGGCGTCATTTCCACTGATAGGTACTTGGACGATGACAGTCTCGAGCGTGTTATCCCCGTTCCCCTCCCGTGTTGAATGTGTCGATTTCTTATTCGATTCGATAAACATCGATCGGCTGACGGGTCAACTCCCCGTGTTTATACGGGGCTCAACTGAGCGCAGTCGCTCCCTTTTCGTCAGTTCAACGATTCGGTCCCTTTTTTCCCACCACCTCTCTATCTATATTCCCTCCTCTCGCCCCCCCCCCAACCGCGTTCCTCCCAACTTTCTCGCTCTGGGAAAACGAGAAAGCGTGGGTGTGTGTGGTGGAGAGAGAGAGAGATGAAAGGGAGGGTGGGGGAGAGGTGTTCGTAGGCGACCGACTGGGCGTTTCCCTCGGATCCAGGAGATTCACGAGGCGAGAGAGCGAAGCACGCTCCGGATCGACAGGGCCCGGGGGGGGGG
>LYUA01000759.1:491548-502909 GCA_002093875.1 Calopteryx splendens
TTTCCCAGGATGACCTGGCACCCGAAAAATGGTACACAGCTTGGGTGAAGATGAAGGTGCCCAGAATCGGTCGTCAACGGGAATCGAACCCGGGCACTCCGGGCTCTAACCACGCTCCTTGAAAATTCGAATAAATTAAAGAAAAATAAGAATTGGATTAATCAGGGTGGCCACCCTTTCCGATTTCGGTTAGACAGTGCTGCCTTATTGAAATATTTTCTTTTCCACCTCTCTTCTTTTCCCTCCTCCAGCTAGTCTCGAGGTTTTTGTCGATAATAATAGCGAAGGGTGTACTTTTTTTCTCTCTTGTGAAAGCTTTTCATGTCCCGGCTCTTCGGGCCTACAAGGGCACAAACACTGGAAATACTTCTAAAGCTATGAAAAATATTTTTTTAAACGTGGAAATATAGGAATTAATTGCTAATCCTGGAAAACTTGGGGAAATTGATTGAAATGTCCTTTTCAGTTTTTTAGAGTAATTCAAAAGAAACACCGTGAATGCAATGATTCCAAAATTGGTTGTATATTTTTAGGTAATCGTAAACCAACGTATGCGTATTATAAAAAAGACTTTTATGCCTATTAACCGTGATACAGATTACTAGATGTAGGTATGTGTGCGTCTAATGTAACAGCTTTAGAAGACGCGTGCCAAATCACAGGTCTTTAAAGTCCTCCTCACGGTAATACTCATCTCAAATGAACTTTTGACCTAGAAACCAATGAAATTCATAATCCGGGGAGCATATTCTTGTTTTTTCCGAACCTATGTTTTTTTCTGAGCCGATAACCTATCAAAGTTGGCAGTATGTGACGAGCGGGTATAATTCATTGCTTTGCGCTATCCAGAAGAGGAAAGCGCCATCCCTTCCCCCACGTCTCATATTGTCACGCTCGATCGACCCCCCCCCTCTCCCTCCTATCTTCGCGACTTCATTTGTGCACGCATTCATATGAGAGCAAGAATAGTCTCACAGAGCTTTAGTAATCCAGTTGCTGCCGTGTGACTAAACCTAGTAGGTCAATCTATAACTGCGTTATGTTCTCTCTCAGGTTAAATTGTGGACGAATAGAGTCCGTTAGAACTGTAGTAATTGTGGCGCATTCCTAGTAGCAACCCGGTAGTGGCACAGCGGGGGATGTTCGAGCTGGGGCATGTGCCATGTTTCCATCCACAAATACATATTACTCCAAAAGCCGCCGCAAGGGCGTGGGAGTGCTCGACCACCAGTCATTAGGGTCATTGAAGATTGTTGGCATACCGCATAAATTCACTTTCGGAAATTTCGAATTTTCGTTCGTGTTTCCTTCTGTCGCGAATTGACCGAGGGAAAAAGGATTCCTTACATCGATCTGTTCGGCTCTCAACTTCCCGTTGTTATCTCACCTACCAACGTAATGCGGAACTGAACTTATTTCCCATCTGTGCCAGCGTTGAACTCGAATGATTTGTATCTCTCTAAGTCGTGCACGTAATCTTCATGCCTCCAGTGGCTCCCACCAACCAAGGCTATCCAATAACAATGTGACGCAATCCGTTCTTTTCAGTACGATCCTTCTTTAGCTCGAGACCGGAGCGTCGCCCGTCTCTGCGTCAGATGATGAATCTCTCCTCCTCCACCCTTGTTTTATTTCCTCGCTGGCAAGTGGAGGACCGTGGTGGCGTCGATTTAGTGGTGGTGATACCAGGACCCCCTGAGGGAAGTAATTTCCTCCCGGGGCTGGTGGGGAGGGGGGGGGGCAAGGATGACGAGTGGGTGGGCGAGTGGCGACGTGTCGGAGATGAGATAGGTGGAGGGGAGGGGGGAGTGAAGGAAGCGGAAGTGTCGACCAGGGACTAGGGTTGCCAACGTCCCTGGAGTCTCCGGGAGGCTCCCGGAGTTTGAAAACGATCCCGGGATGATCCCACTCTCGGATTAAATTCATTTTCCTCCCGCTTTCACTCGGCAAAATTGTCCATCTTGCAGGTTGTACGCATGTGAGCATATTATTTGTATACGATATATACGTATGTATGTTAAAGTCCTTTGCAAGCCTCCCGACTCCATTTTTGTATGCCGAATGAACATTTTGAGTTCTTTATCGGTGTGATTTTTTTTTCTTTAGCCACTAAGCGCATGTATCAAAGGCATGATCATACGCCACACCATTAATTGGATTCGGAGACGAAAAATGTCCGACTAAAAACAACCATGCCAATCTTATGACGAGGATCAGTTACTTGGTATATATGCCTATTAGGATGTTTTATTTCAATATCCATCAAGTTAATGAATCGTTGATGACTGTGGAGATAGTTTCTCCACTATAGGTACTATTTTTAATTCAGTCGTGCTTAGAAAAGGTAATTTAATTATTATATAGAAGTACATGGAAGAGAAAACTCATTCCATTCCCTTTGAATTTCTGTTGTCTCCATTATTATCCTTCATCCATGGTACACACTCATCCAAAATCGAGATATATATGTGGATGGGGGAGAGCCTAGCTTAAACCGTGGAAGTTCAGCTAAGGTAAAAAGTCAACGTATGACTTTAAAGAACGTTAGGGAATGAAATTTTCGCTCTTGACTTTCACCCTGTGTAAATAAAATGGAAAGTGTCACAACAATTCCTCGATACCAGACTTGGGGGATCATTAAGAGAAAGCTAAATTGGAATTGTTTTTAATAAATTATACCAGGTGCGTTCGTATCTGAAGTGCAATCAATGTTTAATGGTGGAAATTTTATTTGCCAATCGGCTCAAGATTACAAATATAAGATAACTTGATGGACATCAATAAATTTAGAGACTCGTTTATCACATAGCGGTACTTAAGAGTAACAGCCTAAATTTCTCCTAATCTTTGAATCCCTCAGCCTCCAACTGTGAAGATTCAGGCGAGATGCGGTGGATTTGGAAAAGAACGAATGTACAAATAGTTGCAATTCTCCGCGTTGATGCTTGCAGCACCTTCCATACTCCGTTGTGCGAATGTCATAGTATACAAGTAGATTAGGAAGTGGGCATATATTTCTTTCAGTTATAGCTCACGGAGTCAAAATCCTCTTAATATTTGGCTACGCCAGCCGAGAGCCCTGGGTTTTGTTCGGCGGCGCGGTGGGGAGGGAGGTGGGAGGGGGTGTGGAAGAGGAGGATGGAAGGGTGGTCCCTCCCCTCATCCACCGAAAGGCGACGAGAAGGGAATAACTCGTGGAAATTAATCGAATCCGTAATCGATTTGTGCAGAATCGTTCCCAAAAAAAAGGAAAATAAGTCACCCCGAAAGTTTCGCGGCGCGGCGGGATCCGGTACTTAATTACGAAGTTCGGAAATCCCCCTCGGAAAGAATCCCTCAAATGAGGTCCGTTCTTCAAAGACCTGCCACCTGCGTCCCACGGCAGGGAAAGAAAAAGATGAAATAGAACGGTGCGTGAACGAGGCCCCGGGACTGATGAGGCGACGGGCTGGTCGGTCGTTGGTCTGGGTTCCTCGCCTTCTTTGGTCGTAATGGAGGCTTTCCGAGGGGCTTTGGCATCTCCGTCGTACCTCTCGGGGATGTTGGGAAACTTTAGTTTAGTGTAGCGTTGGAGCGTTTTGATTCATGCGAGCGGGGTTTTCGGGGGTTGGAGCAGGCGCGAAAATACGGTGGAAATTCCTCCCGCTTGATGGCGGTTGTGTACTTCTCTTTTTTTCCTCTCTCCCGGCTCCACGACACATGATTTCAAAATTCATTCACCCCACGGCCCACGGATTCCGAGAAAATTGGAAGGAAACATTTTTGCGATGATTTTCAAATGTATTGGTTGTACCGAACGTAATAATTTAATTTGATTCTTAGCTGGACGCATTAAATTCTTTCAATGTATCTCAATTCGAATTGAACAAATTCACTCTGTTTAAATCATTGGGATTAAAAAAATTTAAATGAGGTTACGTAATTAAGGGGATTCTCATATTATTAAAGGATTATCCTTTATATTTCGGATAATTAGTTTCTTAATTAATGTTTGCTGGAACTGTATTAATTTAAAAAAAATTTACTCCGATCGTTTGATTACACTTTGCCGTTGATAATAATATTTTGGCTTCTATAATGCTGCCTTTTCAAAATCCTTACGTTCCAGGGTCAAGTGAAGTGACAGCCATTTACCTCCTGAATGTGAACTTACATTCGTTAGGTATTTCCCTGACGGGTGATCATCGTAGTTGTGATTTTTTTATATTCCCAAGTATAAATGTTTGTGGGAATTATGTTTCACAGCAGTAACCACTCCATATTTTGCGCTGCATAATTTGTAAGTTTGGTGTTTGTAGTAGTTTGGTGTTGATTAAAATATGTTTTGGCTTCGGCAACTGTATAAAATACTTCGTGTTTTCGTCATCTGAAACTTCAGATCTAGGTACATATGCATGCAATCCTCCTCGCCCCTGACTCTCACTTCAAAGTAATTCGAAAGAGGGTAAAGTTCATCCGATGGTCAGGAAGGTGAGAAGCAGGGGAAAAGAGAACGAAGAGAAAGAGAAGAAAGGAACGAGAACGATTAAAATTGGAAAAGGAATCAAGTGTATCCAGCGACCACTTGGAAATCTAAAAGTGAACTTCATAAACTGGGGCGAAATATGTTTTTTTAAATTTGCGTTTCACTCGAAGACCATTTTTTTATTATAACTTTATCATTGCAGTTCTCATTTTTCCCGTTCGCGGCTGGGACTCAACGGCACAAATTTCCTAAGATTCTCCTTAGGTATATACTACAAAAACCTCATTATGAAATTTTAAAATTTCGAGAGGATTGCTAGATTATTATTTTCTTTAAATAATTGACACCATGAATCTGTTTCTTTATGTTTAGCGACTTTAATGAAGTCAGTTTTTTTGCATGTCAAACATCCGATTCAAGCTGCGGCACTCCTTCCTCTATACGCAATACTGTGTTCCGTTTTGGACGGACATTGCATGTCGTAATACGACGTCGCTGCAACGCTTTGCCTGCTCGATAAAACCTTCTGTAATTTGTTTATTTTCGGACTTTTAGATGCTAAAGAAAGAAAAGGCAGTCTAGATCAGGACAAATAATTTCCGTCCTACGTTCTCCTGTGAGAAGGATTCCGGAATGTCTTATCTGATTTGCACCGGGAACCTTTGAGGAGAGGGAAAAGGGAAGTAGGCTATATTCGGCCCACGAGCTGCAGATTGCGCTCAAACGTGAGCTTTGGAATTCCATAGCGTGGAAACTCCTCTATGTGTTCCATGACGCTCTCAGATGTGAACTTTCACCACTTTTGGGATTCCGCGGTCTTCGTCTAGCAGAACTCGAGCCGTTTCCCCACCGTAATTCTGAAGCGATGGTGCTGCTACGGCGGTTTGAAGCAGTGAGAATGTGTCTTGAACGGTGTGCCACGTCGAATAATTTCGTATTTCACGATTTTTGGTCCGTGCTGGTCCAAACGTTATGAGTGATCCACTTAGCATTCGAAATATCCGTACTTACCAACCGATACTTACTTCCAATTATTTATTTACCTCCTAAATTACTTCCATTGTCAACTTACTATCTCACAGCCCGCGGTGGACCTTGGCCTCTCTTAAGATACCCGTCTATTCATCTCTACTTTACGGCCCGCATGATCTTCTTCCAAATACCGTATCAATCCCTCCTTTGGCCTTCCCCTTCCCTCTTTGCTCTCGTGCAGCAACGTCTTGGGCACCCTTTGCTCACCCCTCGTGACCTAACAAAGCCAGCCGTCGGGGCTTCACAAATCTCAGTGGAGCTAACTGTTTCAGGCTTAACATGGTGGAATTTTTCATCGTGAGGAGAATAGGACAAAAGTCACTACAATTCCGTTCGTCATTTATTCGCACGATCACTGTTTTTTACTGCCTTGCAGCACCATCAGGTGATTCACCACCTAGTGGTGCTGCACGGCGGGGAAACGACGATAGTGTGAGGAAGTTGTGTTGAATTGCAATGCTTTTTGTCCTCTGTTCCTCAAAGTCACAATAGGTAGGTATGTCTTCACCTCAGGAAATCCTATATATTTCTATGCTAGTTCTTATTCTCCATCTTTCACCCAACTCTCTCGCAGAGCAATGAATCCGCCGTAAAACATTCGACAAACGGTCGGCATATCGGTACGGTGGATATTGAAAACGGGGTTATTGTGTGAACGCTTGTTGTTTGTTTTCATTTAAACGCGTGCGTAATTAATTTCGATGATCTTGGGGATCTAAAGGTCTCCAAAATATTACAATACGTACTTTGCAGTAACAACAAATGGCGCACACCGACCATCCCAAATTGCACGTAATACGGCGGTTCAGTTCCCAATTTAGCCAATGTGCGACGGCCCCAGTCTCCCACCCTCCCCCAGGACCCTGCGGATCGGCAAAACCCGTATACCTGATATTCGTCTATTTTCACTAGTCTCTTTTGGGTGTGGTCGTCGGTCAATCAGCGATCGGCTTAAAATTGGTTGGAATGCGAACCTTTTAGGGCTATATGCCCTCTGGAAGTTAGTCCCTGATCGGTCGGTGACAACTCATTAGTAATAGAAATATTACCCTAAACCTCATTTCAGGTAATTTATCGGAATAACTTACGGATCTACGAAAGCTCTCGTAATCATTCTAGTAATATTCGTTTTTATAAGTAAAATTCTCCCCTAAAATGTTAAGAAGCCAATGGCAACATACAATTAATAGTATCTGAAATCAAGCAAAAACACGTATTAATAACGCGTAAAAAAGCACAGTGATCAACCCGGAGGTTGGTTTGAATAGGTGATGGTAGGAGGATCATCTAGTGCAAGCTCAACGGTTTGTGGAATTCAGTGCGTCCTACAACACAATTTAACCAAGTCATCATAGATAGCTGAAGGTTTTCACTCCAATTCATCGTCTCATATATCTACGATTACACGTAAGAAGTGTAAAATTAACAAAGAAAATTACAAGGTTGGCCTGTTTATAATAATGTTCCTCTGATAATATATAACTCATTGCATGTTTTCTTTTCCTTTGTCGCCTGATAGGTTTTAGAAGGGTTTCCTACGATACTAATATTACTCGGAAATATAAATTTATTTTATTTTTTGGTGGTGTTTTTGTAGAAAATACCTGCCCCATCAATAATGCATAATTGGCACCTTTATCACTTAAATATTATAGTAAGCATGTGAAGAATGTGTAAATAGTTTACCTTTCAAAACAACATGGGAATATCTATTAAAATTAGGATTTTCTAATTGATTTATAAATCGGGTTTTTCTAAATATTACCTAAAAGTACGTTGATTTTTAGTGGTCGCAGTAAGATGCTAGAGCTTTCCGGAAATAATTTATTAAAACTATAATTAACTCTCGAGGGGCCGTGGTAGTCCAGTGGTTTGAACGCTGGGGTACTGACCGGATGGCCCGGGTTCGAATTCGGGTGACGCCACTTGGCACGCTCAGCTTCACCCAAGCTGTACCATTTTCGGGTACTAGGTCATCCTGGCAAATCACGGCGGTAGAAGGAAAGGAACTGGCCCCCGTACCCTGATGTGTGACTTTTACACGCCGTTGGGCTTAGTACTGAGTGAGCCCTACCCTCACCTACCAAACCGACGTTCGGGTTGATTACTGTGATTGAATGAGTTTTTGTAGATCGGCCAATCTCTAATGACGTCTAATCAACTATTTCTATTTAATAGGCTAATTAATTTTTTTTATCATTACTGTATTTGCCAGTGCCTTGTGAAGAAAAATTCTTTCGAATGAAGGGACACTTGAACTATAAACAAATGGTTACCTAAATGAACAAAGGAGAAAAAACGCATTCACTTTGAATTTTTTTTTAAGTAGAAAATTTTATTCCTTATTAAAGAGAGTTATACCGTACACCCATGTTGAGGAAGTAAACCCCACAGGGGCTTTATTAAGACGGTCCCTGGAAACCTATTTCGCATCCTTCAGGATTTCATGAACAATTCTGCAACACGAAAAAAACAAACCTCGGCTCTGCACAATAGCTCGCTTTTACTCGTAATAAATTTTGCTCGTCTTGAGGTCGTCTGGAGATGCCTTCGCTTCATTCCTCCCTCGCGAACATTCTCCCTTCCGTCGCATTTTTCGAAATTCCGCTACGTTTCGGTGCCTCCTACTCCCATCCTCCATTTTTTTTGTTTTGCCCAAACTTCCCCCGGCGTCTTCCTCTCTTCCCCCACCCATGAGTTCTCTCTGGGACTATTTCATCTGTGCCCTGTTAATTCCGATACATCGAGTTTACTCCTTCCGTACTCCAATCCCCCACATCAAGAGGCTTACATCCAATGTCACGCTCTTTCTTCTTAAAACCTATATTAGTTTTAAGCATGGAAATTTTTTAGATTAAAAAAATAAATTTATATTGGCACAAACTTTGATATTTCCTTCTCTGAAGCCCGATGGGTCATCAAGTGCGCGCCTTGGGGTGCGTGGTGCCCCACATTGGAGAGCACTATCAGGTAACTTTTTGGTATGCACCTGTGAAGCTAAAAGTTGATTTTGTTTCAAAAATTTCGCTCCGCATCAGCTTTGGCTCGAGGCGCAGATGAGCATTTTCGGTGGAGTACGAAAACAATGGAGGTCATTTCACCCGATGTCCACTCATCAGTAAAAACCCGTAAAAGATGCCCTGGGGCCGGTTTCTCGATGCCCCAAGTCAATTTACAATCTCATTTTGATTTCCAATCCAGAGTTATTTGAAGTGGAGAAATCTTATTAGGCTTAAATTTCGTGGGATATGTGGGTAAGAATGTTTTGCATCACATTTACCAATGATACTTTTTAGTCTGAGGAATGAGAACCTTAAAGAAAGAATGTGGGTTGGATGTGGCGACAATATGAGTATGAAAGAGATTTTCCACATAGGTTCGGGCAGTTTGAGAGAATGGTTGACATTCGTAACAGGACAAGGAAAACAGGAGAATTGAGGGAATGCTTTGGCAGTGAAAGGTTCAAACCCGAGTAAGTCATGGGTGAATGTTGTCGAAGATACTCGGAAGATGAGAGGGATACCTATTGGGAGTGGCAGGGACAGAAGAGCATGCATGAAACAATGCGTGAATTCGACAGAGGCGGAAGAAGTACGCCAGGATAATGTCGTAATGGAGGATATTGCTGAAAGAGATTACGAGTCACCTAAAAAATTAAAGACCTTTTTGCTTTAGCATCCCGTAATGGAATGGCTTGAAGGGCATTGAATGGGTGTATAAGGAGCCTCGTAAAAATTGACTTGTAGCTTCGAGAAACCGTGGCTCGTCTACAAACGCGGTCCCCCTCCCCTTCTCCCCGCTGTATCTGAATTCAAATTTCATCGGAGAAAATGAACCGTCGCGGAAAAGCTACACTTGTCGGCGTGGTGGTGAGAGAAATTTTTACTTTTCCTCTCGCCTTCCACGCTTTTCTTTTTTTCCCTCCACCAACTCTCCCCACCCCGCCCCCATTTACCCCCGCGGGCCGCTTCCTGAGCTCGATCGAAAGTGAAAGCCGCCCTCCCCCTCGTCGAACTGGAGCGTCGTCGTCGGTGGGACGGAGCGCCACGCAATGCCAAAACCAGCGGACGGGGGCGAAGACCCTCGGGGCGAGATGCTCTCGTTGCGCCCGGATCGGATTACGCGACGCGGCAGCGAGAACCTCTCCATCCCTCTCTCCCCCTCCCTCGAAGGCCAATTGCGTGGACGCAGATGTGAGGGCAGGGTGTCGCAGAAATGAGTACGCTCCTTTGGAGGGTGTATTCCTGCGACGATTCCGAGATGCCAATCCCATTTTTTCCCAGTTGTCGCTCCGACTTGCGCTTTCGGTATCATGGTGCCTCAAAACTGTCCCTATTTGACTGGAATCTGAGAGTAATGCATCGCCACCATAATGCGTATCAGATTGAGTGAGAGCGTATTTGGTGACCATCAAACTATGTATAATTCATGTATATCAGGCAAGACAGCAACCTACATAAGGAATAATGACTAGTTGTAGCGTTGGCAACTTTTCATTTATGGAAAGTTCATTGCCTTCTAATTTCTCGTTTCTGTTGCATCCTTACCTATCCCAATGCTGAAATATGACGTCAATAGGTTCTAATTTAGTTATCATATTAATCTGATAATTGATATTATGACGCCAGATTTTATAATGTCTCGTTAAATTCATTCGTTAGTTAGCGTGGACGTATTCTTAACGTATAGTTTATCACAGGCTCGATTTTATAAACAATGCGGACTGCTGGTAAGCGAACATGAACATGCTAACCATAGATAATCCGTCTTTGACTTAATTATCACTTTAACATTGTTTGAACTTAACGATTATGAAACTGATTTTAGGATTTAACCTGAGGTTAAAGTTAACCCTTGATTAAGAAGATGTTGTATTTATGGATCAGATATTTCTCGGAGTCGAATGGGAAAATGGGCGGTATCTCCAAAATCAGGGCCATGGTATTCCAGCATAGCATTCTGCTTCTGACGTGATAGCCTTGGTCCGATTCCGGGTTATGCCTCTGAGCACCCTTAGTTTCGCCCATCCTATGTGATTTCGGGTACCAAGTCTTCCTGGGAAACCGCAGGAGGCACAGGTAAAGGAATTTGTTCCTGGATGTAGAAATTTCACACACCGAATGTGGCTCAGTATCAGGTGAGCTCTATCCTCACTTATCAATCCAAACCTTCGGGGTGACTAGTTTAGTTGGCCTCCAAATTAATGGGTCGGATGGCAAAATAGAAAGGGAATTTTCATCTTAGAATCGCCGGAAGAGCTGGCCCTATTAGAGAGCAGGCCTGTTCCTCCGACGTCGTTCTCTATATTTAATTCGTGCTCGCGTCTTGCCTCTCGCGGAAGAATGTCCCCTTGCCTCGCAAGGCGGGCGGATCTCCGTGCGTGTTTACCGCAGATTTTCCTCGACTCGGCGGAGCTCGAGTGACGTGTGTGACGTTGACTCTCGAGCACGCGTCTGTGAGGGAGATAAGGCCCGAAGCGTCGCGTTATTTACGTTTTTATTTCCATCTTCATCCGGACGGGGCACGCGAGGTGTCGCTCGTGGAGTTCATGGAGTTGTCCCACATGTGAGGAGAAGTTTTTCGCCATTGAGGCAGGCTGGTGCATATGCATGCGAACACATCTTGCGCCGTTGCTAGGGAGTGAGGTGGGTCATGGTTGCCCCGTTGTTTTGTCATTGGTGCTTCTGAATGCAGGGTTGTGAACTTTTCTTCCGCGCAATCGCATGTATATGACTGTGCCATCGCTCTACAGCCATTTTTCGTGACATTTTACTCCGACAATGTTTAATTTTGAAATATTATGCTCTATATATATAAAAAATATCTATCTCTCTAAATAATCTAATATAATATCTATATATATA
>LYUA01000759.1:511614-529399 GCA_002093875.1 Calopteryx splendens
GCATCTTGGGAAGTGTTTGGGGGGGTAGGGTAGGGAGAGAGGTGGATGAGGAAGAGAGAAAGTGTTAAGGGCAGCAGCCGGGCTTTCCAATCGATTCGGAAGCATTTCTCCGCTGGTGCAGGGCAAAAGCTTCCGTTGTTTTTACTCGACCGCGGGGAGGGAGGGTTGGGAAGGACTGTGGTGGAAGGAATATCCAATTTGTTGCGGCCGCTACGGTGCTGGGGGAGATGGGTTGCGTTTGAACTCAGAAAAGAGTACTATTTCCGACGGCAACCAAGGAGTCTCGCGGTGCAGTCACGATTGGTTTTGGGATTATGATGTGTTTTTAACTGTTTCGCGTAAATCTCAGACGTTTCGTGTTTGCACGGCGTATGCCTTCTTGCCTCTATCGCTGCTGCGTGAGGTGGCCAGGAGCCAAGAGTTATGAAAGATGAATCTGGTGCGTAAACATGAACACATTTGTCCATTGTTTAAATATTAGATTTCTCTATATCTGTTCGTGTAGGAATGGAAGCTTCGTTGACTTGAATGTTTTCCTAAGATCAATCATCCGCTTTTCGCGTTGAGTCGATTTGATTAGAATGGGTATCGCTCAAATGCCACTTATATTTGGTTTCTGCCCCTCCTCCTCCTTAACCGTTGCTCTTTCGGAAAATTAACCCCCTTGTAACGGGGTATGCTCGAATTTTCCATTTAATTTCGTTTCCATTTGATTCTTCGTAACTTGAACGATATCCTTATTAACGGGTACGTGCCCCCAAATTAATGTCGATTCCTTTTCATTTCTAATTGTCTTACTTGAAGGAGGACTAAGCTTGAATGTCAGGAGTCCAATTAGTCTGGCGGGTCAGCGCAAATGTCGCGGGTTCAAGCACGTGTAACCTCGTTCGGATGTTTTCTGGTGTAAAATGTTGCAGTGAACCGATACCACCCACTCATGAGGCAGTTTGTTAGAGAACGTCCATGTAATATGAATGAGTTACTTAGGCTATTGTTTGTAATAGAAAAGAGGACATGTATTTGATGAAAAAACAATAAATAATAAAAGATTAGTTCATTAATCGTATAGAGCTCAGTAAGTATAAGTAAGAACTCGGCTTGAAATCTAAAATAAGGGCAACATGCACGCGTTAACCATGCTATAGAAAATATACGTGATGGCATGATTTTGTCTATGGCTAAATAATTGAATTCTGTTCTGCTATAGAGGGAAATTTTGTCTGAGGACGCTTTATCTAACATTATGCAACGAAAAAAAGTGTCGTTTTTGTTATAAAAGGGAATGTTCGTAACAATGGGCATAAAATTCGTCGCTTTGTATATTCAATAAATGGAACAGCGACCCGTGTGACTGCTGAAAGAGCTAAAACACTGAGTTCTAATGTGTCGACATAAGCAGCATTCAAGTTACGTCGATCGCGTGAATTTCTAAAGTGATTTCAAGACATAGTATCTCTTATTGTTAGTCGGAAAATACTGCATTGGGTATCTTCCATCTCCTATGTTCACATTTTCCTCCATCGGCTGCTTCCAGTTAACGGAAATAAGACTAAAAAGTTAGTATTTTTCTTTTCCTAACGATGAACATTAATTCCTGTAGCCTCAAACGAAAGTTCATTATTGTTCGACGCACAAATGAAGAAGTCTTCGCTGGAAATTATGCGTAGGCAACGAATATTTTTTTGAACAGTTTTCAGTCACCCAATATACCGGTGTGAGTAATGTCATTCCAGCGACGAACTTCCTTCGTTAGTGGATAATGAATATTTAAAGCCTCGTGTCTCCGATGACAAGAGATGGTTTATCGGGCGCTGGCGCTCTTAGAAATGGAACACAAGGAACCCGTTTTTTTTAAAGCTACTAGCTATTTATCATACCTTTTTAGGTTTTTATTCGCAGTAAATGACAAGGCAAACGACAAGAAAAAATTATAATGCTAATCGCAGTAAATGTTTCCCAACAACCACTACATTATTTCACAATGCTGGTATGTGGTTTAGAATGCTTTAAATTGCATTGAAAATAGTTTTAATGGGAGTTGTGTGTCGATTTGTAACTTTAAGAAACGTGCTTCGATTAACCCCCAGCGGGCCAAAGTTGACTACCTTGTTCTCGTCGAAGTTATTTACGCCATTATTTCACATTTCTTTGAGTCCCGAGTGTTCGAGTTCCACACACTTTTTGTGTGTCCCTCAATCACGCCCTGGTTTCTTCCTAATTTCCCACCTATCTAATCTCTCGCAATCGCCCTAATAGCAATGCGATCCCGTTTCCAGGAATCCGTTAAGTGAGGCGTTTGCTGCTTGCTGCCTCCTCCTTCGATTAACCGGGCGCAGGACCCGCATGCGAGATTCGATCCCGTTGCCGGCTTCCTCAAATCCGCGCTGCGTGCCCATCTCGCCCTCGACTGCCCATATAGGTTCGTGGGGAGAGCACCGCGCACCGTCCGCTGGAAGGAACGTTAAACTGTGCGATCCTTTGGCGACCTTCGTCGGGAGTGGTTCCACTCCGTGAGAGCGGATTTTTTTTGTTCGAAGTTGATTTTATGATTTTTTTTTTTTTCATAGAACGGTATTTACATTTTTTCTTATCATATTTATTGACAGCCTATATCAATCCGACGATTGATATAGGATTTATTTTCTGGTACGTCACGGGGGGCTTTTCAGGAAAGCCTCGAAATTTTCTTTCCTCGGCAACACCGAGGTTTTGACTTCACAACCTAGTTAATCCCCGATTGTTCTCGAGTACACAAACATTGGAATTGGTCGTCACTTCGAAACTTCGTGATTGTCTAGACTCGATAATTTCTAGTCCTTTCTCGGGGGCTATTCGGGAAGGACTCGGGATTGTCGAGCCTCAAAAATGACGAAAATTTAACTTTATTGCCTCCTCCCTATTCTCCTCCCGTCATAGCCTCATCGCCACATCTCCCGATTCTTGTTCATAAAATCCAGGATTCATCGAGGCCATAGCGTCAAAATTACTGAATTAATAATAGTCCCGATGCTATCTCCTCATGCATTTCTTCGTAACTTCTTGCATGCGCATCTCGCAATATCTGCTTGACTTATTCCATTCACGGCGTACCTACTTCGGGAATTCTCCCAATCCATTGCTATCGTCTTCAGGAGGAAATTATACCCTAGAACAGGAGTCGGAAGCCTTAATTTTTCTCCAAGCCGGACTCAAGTTCTGAATTGTCGGAGGACCAATTACCTCTGCAATAAGTACACCACAGTTACAATAGCGTAGTTATATTATAAACTCAAGGGGATATCGTCCAATGGGCTGGATTGAAATTCTATGCGAGCCGCAGGTTTTAGGTTTTTTAAAGTTATTATTTAGGTGTTTTTAATGTGCCCTTCTCGGCATTTTCAACTGCCTTTTTAATCTGCCCCTCTCGACAACTTCTATCTTCCCCTATTCTTCGCATTACTTCTTCATTGGCGATTCGATCACTCCCTTTTCATAGTCGTCATTCTTTTGTAAAACCACACTTTTCGGTCCTAAAATTCCGTTCTCCTCCACTATTTTTGTCAGTGCTACAAACACCATGGGAAGTAAGATCCGGGAATGTTATTCTGTACTATTATGGTTGGAAATTATCTATGAAGAAATCACTTCGCTCTACTGGGAACCCGGATATTTCAATCGTCGGTAATATGTATTAACCAATTATAACACCAAATCACTCTCTTAGGCCCGGTTTTACAATATCTAGTTAAATCCAATCGTTAGCCAACGTGGAGGTTATCAATTGTTCCGCTTTTATGAACAACTCAGAATAATGGTTAGCGAACATAAACATGTTAACCGTAGTGGGTAGCTCCCGTCTGCAAGTTATATACCACGGTTGGTTTGGACTTGACGAGTGATTTTAAACTCTGTATTGGCTTTAACCGGAAGTTAAAATTAACCCTCAGCTTAGCAAGGCATTAAAAAACCGGGTCTTACTTGGTAATGTCACTCGGCATCACACCTGATCGTCACTTGGGGGATCATGATTTGAACTTTGGTACCGTGAAATGATTTTTACGGCGAATTTCACCGTGCCATTAACATAATTCACCCTCGTGCGTACACGCATTCTTTCTTTTTTACTCCGAGAAGGTTACGACGGTGCGGTAATAAATATTGTTATATAACAGTCATTAATATCGTTGCGTATGTTTTCATCACTAATGAATTATGCTCGATTTTATTTAAAGGATAACGTTGCTTGATATCGTGTTCACCACGGTGGAATGGCTGTAAATTGCTCTTTTGGGGAGGGGGTTGTCATTTGTTCCCGAGCGAAATGAATTCATTCTGCTCGCTCCTCTCCTCTTCCGCCTCCCGTACATCTTCATTCACTCCCGCCCGGTCCAATTTTTGGACTCCTCACCCGGGCAACGGGCGCTCCAGGGGGAGGGATGGAAGGAAATATAGGGTCGTTTGCTCCCGTGCTTCCCGCGCGAGAGGCGTCGTCCGCGCCGATGTGCTTCGGATGATTGATGTGAGCCCTCCCCTTTCAAAGTATGGCTGTGTGATGTGTCGAACTATCGACACCATGTCGACATTATTTCGCATCGACCGGTTCGATTTGGACGGTGCTAAGGAAACGGTATATCGAGGGTCGAGAATTATAATATGGAAAAAGGGCAATATTATTTAAACGACGTGGACGATATCGTCTAGGTATATGACGATGTGATCGATACTGTATACCTCATAGTCGATATTTTTGATATGGCGATATGTGTGAGTGATTCGATGTATTCGCATTTGGATGATACCGTCGATGTAGACTATGCACGCAATTTTGGCGATAGTCTGGTTGTTTACGCGCACCGATGGCCGAGCTCACATCGCGCAGCATGCTGTTTTCCGAAATGTCCAAAGCATACCAACGGCATCGCAGACCGGGGAGGACCCGAACCCGCGACACTCGCGTTAACCGACGAGCTCGTTACCCACCGAGCTAACCGGATCCACAAGGTGACTCCTCTGCGGCTGCTTGGTTGTGCCTTATACGGTGTTGTAAAACTACCTATTAGACATATATTCCCCCGACTGGGATGGGTCAACGGACCCAGTATCGGCTAGTGGCGATGAACCCGCTCAATCACGCATTAATGTGTGTATGCCGGAGTCCATCCGGCGCTCCCTCGCATCCGGTGGAGCCACGACCCCAGCCCCACCGCGCCGGAAGTCGAATTTAGCCGCATAATCCGTGGCCGCAAGGAACCGAGGAAAGCATTAATGCGGGCACGGGTTCTCCTCGCACGAGCATACTCTGCCTCCCTCTTATGCCTCTATATACTTTTTCACGGCCAACATATTTCAACTTTTGAGCGTCATCTTCACGTACGGATTATGTTCTTAGTCTGTTCCGTGGTTAGGAGCATCACATTCTTCGGGTCTTCAACTTAAAATACGTTAAGTAATAAGAACCCTTGTGCTTATTTTCAAAGAGCGAGTTGATCATATTCCGTTGAAATATCTTCATATTATTCAATAAGAATATCCCTCATACTCATCAAAGCAGTATGTCGTTTAGGCAGCCGAGATATATTTTCTCGGGTGTACTCAAAACGTATTTCTCAATTTTTCATGTTTCCCCTTCGAATGGATCGATAGCTGAGGTAATTTGATTGCAGCTTGATGCAATTCTCCTCGTATTGTATATTTTTGTATGCCTATCTGTTTTAATTTCTGCTTAATATTTGTTTTTTGCCATCTATGAAATCTACTGACGTTTTTGGTTTGCTATTTCGTGTTGATAAACTTATTCTGTTACTGTCATTTTGAAAAAAAAACGAATAATGAAATGTAAGAGGCAATGATGAACAGAAGTCCACCGATTGGTTGGATAATTAGGAGTAAGTACGTAATTTTTTAAGCGACGGAGGAAGTGGTGAAACAAAATTTGCCGCCTCGTCATTCGCCTTCTCATAGTACCAAGGGGCTCGCAGTGTAACATCCCAATGGGCGGTCGGTGTACAGGATCTCTCCGCACTGCATGGACTGGGGTAACACCGGAGCCATGGGTCACAACTGGGATTGGGTCTACTAGTACGGTCTTCGTCTAGTAGGTACTAGTAGGGTCTTCGTCGCAGAAAGCAACTGCACCCAGCCTGCAATTCTACGTCCTTGTGAGCACCTTCTCTTTGCACTCTCACTCACGTTGAGGTATCATACCTCCCGGTATTCGGTTCAGATGCAGTTCCGAGAGTAATTTACATATTTCGTTTTGCCTATCACTTACTGTAACTTCTAATCTTTCTCGAGTGTCTTCAGCCTTTAGTTGAGCTTTGGAGATTTCAGTTTTAATCATAAAAAATTACGACTCGTCGTTATTCTATTGCCGTTTATGATGCTGACGTTTTTTTAATAGTTTTAACTCTTATCACGTTCGATTTTTTGTTAAATGTTATATGAAATATTCCGTGTAAAAATCAGTTTGAGCATTCTATTATTTGGAGGATAGAGAACATTACGACTCACTCTGATTGCCTTGTGGATTGATAGAAAGGTTGATACTTCTTTATTCAGGGATAGTACGATCGAGTGGTTCTTATTAAAGGCGCCTTATCAAAGGTTCTTATTAAATTGAGAAATAGACAGAGGCAACTTCGCGGCTCAAATAATGACGTTAAAATTTGGTTTTTGGCGAGATTTCATGTCGTCTCTCCGCACGTAGAATCTCTGCGTAAGCCCCGCAAGTCACATAAAATCTCAATTTTCTAGGCTTTGATTTTGGTCCGCTTGTTTTTTTCTCTGCAGCCAGGTTTCACATCCACTTAATAATTTCAGGGGATCATTTACGTCATGCAATCCTGATGAAATCTTTCCTTCCTTATCTTTTTTCTTTATGAAATTTCGGTTAATGAAACAACAAACCATTGGAAATACGTGATTGCATCAGCGATTTCTACATCCTCTCCGTGTTTAATATCTTACCCCAGATCAAGGTTTTTGAAGTCAAGAAGTTTTTTGAAGACAACAAATGAGTTCAGCAGCCAGTAGCTGTCATTACTACCACCCTAGTTGCAGAAATGACAGCTACTGACCATAATTCAGTAATACATTAGTTTGTAGGTGGTCATCTTCCGGACGGAACAATTATGGACGTCGGGTCTGGCTGATGCTTTCTTGCTAATCGTTATTTCACCAAATGTTATTTTTCTTCCGTTATTATGATTGTATAGTTTCCCCATATTTACATTCATACATGTTTAGTTCAGGCATCGTGAGAAGTTTTAGTGCTGCAATGTTACTCTTCCGGCTCTTCTTATTCCACGCGCCCCTTCGTCCGATTGCATGAAGCGGATGACGCGTCCATCGCGATCATCTTTTTGATAGCGGCTGTCGGAAGTTGTGTGCTTTTATTGTGTTGAAAAGATATACTCGCTCGAGGCCGTCACTTTTTAGAAATGAGGGACAAGAATTAGTATTATCTAACCACTTGACTGGGTAGGTCGATTGGCAAGAAGTGGGATCCATTTGGGGAATGACTGCTTGTCACTTTCTTTTGCTTTTGCACCAAAATTATTGTAATTGCATTGTTCAAAGAAAAAAATCACGTACATAAAAAATACTTACTTTACAATCATATAAAGTTAAAATATTAATTCGGATTCTTAATTGTTATAAACGATTGATTTGTTATAATCAATAAGAAATGGTTATTAATTTTTGTATACAATGATTTTACCGAGATATTTTGGAAAAGATGTCGTATCTTTTAAAAAATACATAATTTTTATGTACTGCCATAAATAATTTAGAAATACCAAAAATGATGAGTTTACTCGCCATACTCAATCCCATTGATATGAACTAGTCATATCCATGCCCGGTAAGACGGGTCCAACACAACACCTATGCCGTGGAAGATAGTGGAAGAGATACTTCTTAAAAAACGAAGCACGGTATTTGCTTTTGGTGGTACGGTACCATGTCAATGATATTTATTTTACGCTCAAAATAATACGGTACGAATTATGGGATTCCAATTCCAAGATGGCGTGCAAAATGATGCATTCGTTTCTATCCTCGTTGATCGTAGCAATAGGTACCTGCATTTGATGACCAATTGTTGCCTAATGATTTCGGACACCATCCAAGATGGCTTATTCCCTTCGACGGGAGTTTTTACCCACCTAATAGTTGAATTCGGTCACGGCTTTAGAAAGTTTATAAAAATTATGATGGCGGAAACTCATAAGCAGGGAGGCAAAGAAAAGATAAGCCAAGGCTTTAAATGTGATACGTTGAGCTGTGGGTTTCCGAAACTTTGTCTTTGCGTGGAAAGAGTGGGAACGTGCCATATAGGCTTTTGAGTTGTGGTTATGGAGAATGATAGAAAAAATAAACTGGATAGAGGGTAAAATGAACAGAAAAGTTTTTGGTTGCTGGGAGAGGCGGTATTTGTGGGGGAATTCGAAGGTTGAAATCGTTGGTGGAGGAGATATTGCGAAGAAGCGGGATAGTTAAGGTCCAGATGGAAAGGAGAATGTTTTGGAAGCAGGGAAAGTAGATAATGGGAATAGGCATTTTGGGCAGTATTAGGGAAAGGTGGATTAGGGAAAAAGGAGTTTAATTGTGGGGAAGGGTTTGAGCTGTTATTATCAGCGGCTGCTCAATATGGTAGGATAATTTTAGTAACAATATTCGGTCAAGGAAAAGGGCTGGAGAAAACGAAATCGTATCGCAAGTTTAAGTACCGAAAATAACTACTTAGGCTGTGCATTTGCGCATAGGTAAAAACAGATCATATTTGGATGCAATATGTAAAATTTATATTTTTTCTAATATTTAATGAATACTATAAAAATCCTCGACGAAAAAAGCACCATGCCTTGGTGAAACTTTTAGAGATAAACAGGCTTAATATATGCAACGGTTATATTGAACATAATAGAATACATTAACAACATATTATGAAAAGAATTTTCCAGCCGGAGCGGTGAAAGGGCTCATATAGAGCCCTTCAAACATTCCAATTTTCACTGAGCACATACGTACACACCGTTCTTTCCTGTGCCTTGGGACCAGCTCCATTTTTTTTCTCACGGAAAGTGTGAACATAGGAAAAACATACTCTCCCTTTCGCCCCAGGAGATACAAGAAGGCTAGTTTTGCAGTGAAAAGAATGGGCACTTCACCGAATAGCGCGCCCCCCCAAAAAAAACGCTTCTCTTGTTTATTTCCTCTCGCGTTTCGTCCCCGTTACGTTGGCAACGCGCGGTTCAATACACTGCCGATGCGGGCTCCAGCATTGTGGCCGAAGGTGGGACAAAGTTGTCCTGGGAACGTTTCACGCTCCGGAGTCGAGAACGGCTAGGTGGGCTTAGAAACGCCCCGTTACTTTCCGTAAAAGGGGAGGAATCCGTCATTGCTCGTTTCCCTCGCTTTCCTTGCGTTTCTGGGAAATCAGTCGAGTTCCCTCCTAATCAGATGGGCGCTAAACGAAGCCGATTATCGCTCCAACTCTTACGCAACCCTTGGCCCGCGGCGGCTGCGGCGTTTCTCCATCCCACAGGGAGATAGTGTGCAGTACATCACGGCTGTCCGTTGCTGCAAATTCAGTGCATTTCATAACCCAGCGATAAGATATGTTGGACGGGACACCGGAAATTAGCGGGACAGAAGCATTTTCACTCGTCTACGGAAGTGCTAAAGTCCGTTGCGTGGCTGGGGAGGGTGGGGGCGGTAGACCCCGGGCGGCACTTCAGGCAGTGGTCGGGGTAACCGGGGTAAATAACCCCAAGTGGAGTAAAAATTAGAATCTCCGTGGACCGCCCCCAGCTGTACAAACTCTAGCCACCCCACCGGTTAAAATAGTTCTAGGTAATTTTCGGTGTGCCTCCGTCGTAAATATAGGATGATCCTCGCTGACGCCGGAGGATTCATATAAACTTGATAATGGTACGTCCCAGCGGCGACATGCCGTTCCGCGTATGGCTTTTAAATAAAGAGAGCTTATGTATGTATAAAAACGTATGCAATGGAAGCCTTGAACATTGGAATTAAGCAGGATTGAGCGATCCTAAAATCCTCCAAAATTCCCGGAAAAACGGCATGCATAGACAGCCTAGGCCTACGCTCCACCGATGGGAGTTAAGGCCGCACTCGCTCCTGTTTTTAGATGTCAGGCGTTCGAAGTGCGGTCGCCGTGAATTCTCCGTGCGAAGATTAGAAGCAGTTCCCTTGGTAAACGCGAGTTACACCTATCCGCCTTGGTTATCTTTTCCTTTTTTTTCCATCACTCATCGTGGTATGCTGCTTCATTTTCCCCCCTCTTTATTATGTAAGTTTTTAAAGTATTTTTTTGAGTGAAATTGCGATGGGACTCGAGCACCATCAACGTTCGCCGAAAATGTTCTCACTCAGATTCTCTGGAAAAGTCAACAATCACACGGATGAAATGAGCATAAACATTTTTTTTATTGTAGAATTTATTGTTTTTCACGGACCTACGCTTAAGGCAATAAAGAATGATAGTAGTTGCTTGAGTTTAACATGGCAAATTACTGATGTTGAAGAATTTTCAGCCGCACTTGCAGAAATGCAGTGATTTATATGTACTTATTGGTATATCTTTATGGGTACTTGAAAGATTCACGAAATTGTATGAACCCGAAGGAAAACAAATATTTGAAAAGCTGAAAACTACGGCCGTCGCATGCATGCTGTCCCATTTCTATTCTGTGCGATTTCTTAAGATGCCATAAATGTGGGTTAGTTGCAGAATAATGGGTCCCATCAAGACTCGTGAATTCAACCCATGGCAATTCCTGTAGAGCTTAAAAATCCGGAAGAATTAACGAATTTAATGAATTAATTCTAGTCATAGAGCTGTCCAGAGTCTCGGAGACAGTCTCGCGGAGAGTGAAATAGCCGACCTGAAACAGGTGAAGGGAGATTAAGCGTGTCACTTTCCTTGTTGTATATGCAATCGTTTTACGCTTCACAGTCATTCGTCATTTAACTCGTTTCTCCTTCCGAATGTATGTATTCGTTGGAGCGCACTTTATGCCGACTCAGTGGTTTCATCCGCTTTGTCGCTCAGGCGTTAAGGATTCTATTGGATGTTATTTTCGTTTGCATTTATTTTCTTGTGTTTATAATTGCATTGGTTATTGGATTAGTGCAGTATGTGTTTGAAATAATACAAAAGAGTGGCAGTGATTTAGTCGCACTTGGTCCTTTTCTGATTTTGTAATTAATGGGCATGCTTGCAAGTTTCCCTGCGGCAAAGTTGAGAGATCAAGTCGCATATTTTACGCCCGAAGCGCTTAGAGGTGATCATGGGACCCTGATTTCCTGATGGCCGTTTCTCCACCATAAACTTTTTAACCATTTTTACCATTCAACAATCTAAGTGTTCTGTCGTCCAGTATGCACGCTGCTTGTTTTAAGAAGCAGGCGTGCCATTATATAATTTGAATCTTATGGAGATACGATGAAGTTCACGGATAAATGAATTCATCAATGCGCGTGTACAACATGGGACTATAATGTAGTAATCTGTTCAGTCATAATTTCCAAACAAGTCTGGACTAGGTGACTATCTAATACTAATTAGTGTGGAATTAATGTAGCCTTAATCGAGTTTTGAGTCACGTTCAAGCGAGCCACATTTGTTATCTTGTTTTTCTTCTTTAGAAGATGCATCTGCATAGAAAGGAGACGGGTATGATACTGAGTGTTCCGCATGGCCTGCTAACTCGAAGGCCAAGAATTCAAATCCCGCCCAAGGGAACAAGGGACGTCCCGTCGTTTGGCCGTGGTTCACGGAGAAATATGCTCCGCTTGAAATCACCGCAGCCGTCGGAGCACTATAATCCACTACCACCACGTCCGCTGCCCATGTGCTGTGCATATTTTTGACCTACCTCAAGAATATTTCCTTCCGGCGCCAAAATATGGCTACGAGGTTATGCAATCCCAACTCGAGTAGGATTCGAGAAAGAAAATTCGCCCCACCGGGCTGAGAAGGATGTCTGAGCATGTAGTCGTGCTAAGTGAGCATTCACGAGAGCATTAAGGATCTCCTGTGGATGTGCGGATCTCGCCCTAATTCATACCCCTCCTCTTTTTTTATCTCCCCTTTCTCTCTGCCTCCCTCGTCCAGAAGCACCTTGTGTCCTCGGATGCCTGGACATATCGCATTGCTAACCACTCCGCCTTAACTCGTGGGACGTTTCCCGCGTTCTCCACGTGATTCTTTCTCCCTGCTCTCCTGCTCCTTGAGGATTTCTCGTTTAGGGTTTTGCAAGTACATGTATGCAGCGCCACTGGGGATGTAGAACGTTGCGGTGTATCGACTGCAGTGAAGCGTGTTCGTGCAATAGCACATTGCGACGCAAATGCGAAGTAGCCTTTCAAATGCTGGCGGTGTATTTGTTTTAAGATCGACCCGAGAGGTAAATTGAAAAGATATCTACGCGATAATGATATATATTGTTTTTGTCGAACGACGTCATTATCGTTATTTCATATGGTTATCGTCATGACCATGTCAATACTATATGCATTCCATTTACAGCGATAGGTAAGTGCAAATCGCTCTGCGGTGTAATCGTTGAAAATCCTACAGCTCTTATGATAATGCGCTATTCAATGTGATATTCGATGTTGCCCAATTTCATTGGGATATCAGTACACCGATACTTTTACTGCACAAACTTACTAATAACTGCGATATTCAAATTCGAGCGTCGTAAGGTCGCTGGTCGTAAGGGCTCTGCCTCCCACGACAACGGCATTCTGAATTAATTTCTTCCTCCATCCTTCTCTTGCCGTCTTGTTCTCTTGCTCCTCATCTCTCTCTCGCTATCCACTTCACCTCCTCCATCCCACCACTTCTCCCTCCTCCTGGTCGAATTACGCATTCTTTCTCGGTGTTTCCCGCACGGTGATATTTCCCCGTGCAGGAAAGACTAAAAAGTTTTTAACTGCCCCCTCGGTTAGACTTTCCTTCCGCGCCGAGGTACATATTTTCCTCGAGTGCATTTCAAGTTCCCTTTCGAGTGGTTGGCGAAATAAAAGTAAATGCAATGTCCTTGACATCATTTCCAGCTCTGCCCTTTGCAGAGAGGAAGACGGTGCCGTGAGCCCCGAGGATGTTGAAGTGGGTATGGGGCAAGTGCGGGGAGCGCGGAGAATTATAATAATAACTGTTATTACCTCCGCGCAAACGAGGTGTAACGCTGCGTTTCGTCCGTCGAGGATTGTCCGGATGGCAAAAGGGCCTCCGCAGGGACCCGCGTCCGTACCCGCGGATCTCGGTCAAAGCGTATGATTCGTTTCGCCAGTATTAAATCGCGGGAAGAATTGAAACATAGGCACCTGGTTGTTTCGCGTAAAATCTTTATAAATCACGATTAGTTTGCGTTTGGAATTACCGAGATTTTTGTTCGATTTATTTTTTGTCAATTTTTATTATTCACGATCCGATTGCGCGTGGACTGAAAAGCGGCATAGAGTAGTAGAGGCAGTGGATAGAGTATTTGGCTACTGACCCGTGGGTCTGGGTTCAAATTTTGGTCACGCCTCTGGGCACCCTCAGTTCAGATTTTTCAGATAACGGGGAACCGCAGGCTTTGCTGATGCGTGAATTTCTTACATCCTTGGCCATAGTACGACTTGAGCCTCTAAGCTCACCAATAAAAACAACCCTCTGATTGATTACCCTAATTCTGCAGTGTTTCAAATGAATAGTGAATCGATTCCACCTAGTTATTCCGGAACACGGAGTATATCACTACATCATTAAGTGGATGAAATTCAAATCTAATTCACACAATCCCCGCAGTAATCAACCTGAAGGTTGTTTCGATGGGTATGGGTAGAGCTCATCTCGAACTAAGCAGCAAGGCGTGTGAAATTCTCACACTCAGGGTAGGGGAGACAGTTCCCTTCCCTGTGCCACCTGCAGTTTCCCACGACTTTCTCATCTCAGGAAAACAGAACCGCCTTAGAAGGGGTTTTTTCCGAAATGCATCAGCCGATATTTGAATCTGGGACCCTGAGGTAGGGAGCCGAGTACTTTACCCATTGGACTAACACTCCTCCCGTTATCAATATAATTGATTGATTTTTCTCTAACTAGCGGTGAGCGTATTGGAAATAATGTTGCTGGAGTAACGTTAAAATTTTAAAGATCAAACAAATTAATTTTTCCCTGCTCTATTGTCCTCGACCACGTACGCGATGTAAAATTTCTCGACGATTTCATCGTAAGGGTTCAGGGCTCTCTCCGTCCGCGACGAGTTAATGGGAGTTCTTGCCTCAACTTCCCCTTCGCTCCAGTGCGTCTCCTTGCTTGCCAGCGACCTCTTTGCTCCATCCTGAATTGGCCACGTGGGCGGGAGTGGGATGCTAAAACCTCATCCACCTCCTCCGCATTGGGATGGGCCGAAAGTATCACCAGGCAGGACGGCGCGGAGCGGTGGGCGGAGCGATGAGCTGCCCCACCGAGGGAGCCGAGATTCGAAGCCGGGTGGTATTTCTGGACACGGTCACCCAGGCACAGGGATGTGGATAACCAAGTGATTTGGCGTCACGTTGGATAAGTGATTTCGCGCACAGGTGGATTCTCTGGTGTTTGATGTTTTATTTTGGGTCGGTGGAGACTCCATAAATTCTCTCCTCCCCCAAATAGGATTTTTGGCGAATGCGAGATTGTTGGACCTTGGAATGGTTACCGTAAAAACTATTCCGTGTCTTAAATTCAAGTCTAGGTAAATGTCATTGTATCTTGAGCCCAAACCTGTTCTTACCTTCGCGACAGATAGAGGATTCGAGGATTTTATCCTGAATAAAAATCTACTTGTAGTTTTCTGAATAATTTGATACCCGACCGAATTCATCGTGATGCCGTTTCTTCTTGTGTATGAGGTCTGCATTTATAGATCGTGCGATCCCTTGTGCTCAAGTCACAATTTCACCCACAAAAGTCAAGGGACATCATCTGCTGTCCAGTTTTTTGCTAAATACCGGAATAAACAAAAAAGGCTCCTATGTTGTTCCATGTATTCACCCTTAAATAACCTCATCAGGTACCACTTCGGAAAAAAACAAATAAACCTTGGTCAAAGAAATATTTTGTTTTAATTATGAGGAAACTTTTGTGTCAAACAATAGGTGTTCATTCTTCTTGCTGAGTAATATTATTTCTTTCAAATTACATGACCATTTACTAGTTGAGGAGCCACGTATTTTTCGCTAACTTGATAAGGCCCTTTATAATGGAGAAGACCCTATTTGAGCGTTGCAGCGAATAAGGTATACAGGCTTAACTCTGATTATACATTATAGTTGAAGCGTGCGGAAGAGAAATCGAAAGAATTTTTAAAAGACGTAAGTAAATTGTAACACCTCCGATGCTACGAATATAGACCTACGCCATTGGAATAAACTCACTTTTCAGCTAATGAAACTATGCTCCTTGCCCGTATGCAAAATTAGACAAATTCGTTTTTCATCAGAAAGCGATTTAGGTACTCGAGGGGCGTGCCATATAGTGACGAAACTATTAATCTCATTAAAGTTGGTGGAAAAGTATACCCGGACATTTTTATTTGTCGTGAATTTACTCGACCTCCAACGAAGTTAAACCTGAGACGATTCAATTTATGCCTTTTATGTAGGTATGCCTTTGGTTGGAGAATCCCTCATCCAATACCGACTTACATTCGCATGTGGGACGGGGACATAAATCCAAATAATAGCCTCCGCGAAGGAAACACCGCAGGAGATGGGGGACTTAACGACGTCGTAAGCAGCAACCAACCAAGCAGGGCATCCCTTACTCTCCGCGTAATATTTTTCTTATGGAAACTGTCAGTGTGTGTATTTTATGGGAGTCAGGGCGCAGATGGAGAAAATTCGCATTCATCGCTTCTCTTCCACGAACCTAGAAATTCATGGTCTCATTTTATTTTCGTGAGATGAATCAATGGAGAATGAAATGATGGATCGGTGAGTGCACTTGCCATATTTCCTTTCGTTGATCCAATTATTGTTTATGGGATGAAAATAGTGCGAGAGGTCTTTGAACGCGATTTTCACATCTTGAAGGAGAATTTTGGAGTCATGAGGATCACTGTGTGTGTAATTTTAGTGACGAGAGAAAGATCGAATGTAGGATGAAACATTTCCTTGCGCGTACTGTTAATATGTTTTATTTTTCTGGTAATTTCACTGTAGCAGATTTGTATTTTGTATTCTTCTATTTCCCTCTTGCTTCTTATAACAGGTTTTACTCCAGAATTGGTGTTTTGTGTCTCTCAAGCGGATAAACCCTTCGTTTCCGCCGATTCGTTTTACCTTTCCGAAAATTTTAGTTTTCAAGTTACGTATCCATGTTTCTTTACTTCATTTGTTTTTAATTTCTCAGTCAGTACTCTAGAATAAATTTGTTTGACGTCTGGGGGTTGATCAATTCCGCAAAAAAGCCGCGGCAGTGTTTAAGCTAAATAGCTTTGATATCTGCGGATCTATTTACTCGCTTTGAATAAAAATGATGACTGATGTAATTTTCCATCGTATTGACAAGGAAGCAGCGGGAGGCGAACATTGGTCCTGAGTAATATTGATATTCATCCCACCGTAACTGGAAAGTCCAGCTCTGGTTTTTGTGTCATTCTCTGTGCGAAGTGAGGAATGCGACATTTTCCCCAGCAGACGTCCGCGAACCTGACACCCCGTGAGGTGCCAACCCGGTGCGAGGAGATTTCCTCGTTCTTGTCTTCCGCGTTTGCGCGAGCGATAGGTGGTGGCATGACTTGGTGACCAGTTGATGGCACTTGTACTGGAGTTGCGTTGCTGAGCTACCGCGAACTTATTTCAAATTACGCAATATGCACTCGCCCGTTGCCCTCGATTGTCCGGATGCGTCCTGCATTTTTGATTATTATGAGGCATCTTCTACTCGTGATGCCCGGTTTTCACTGCAATCATTTTTCATTCTCGTATGAGAACGCTGTGGCTCTTAAATAACTCCTAAAAACCGGACAAATCAACTTTTAAAAACTCGAGCGCTGTATAAGGACCAGCCTATTCACAATTACCCAGGCTGTATGTACGAAAATCATATACTATCTCTCATCATCAAATCATATAATAAGATATTTATGCGATGATCCTCTTCGGTACCACTGATTGATATGTTTATATCTCCTCTACAACGCATTTAAAAAAGTATTCAATATCTTCGAAAGATTCACTGTGAAAGTGCAGTTGGTTTTACAATTGTTGTCCCACCGTGAATCCGTAATATATGCGCGAATACAGCTGTAAAGCTGTACTGCGAATACTGTAAAGCTACTGTCACGGCATTTGAAGGGGTTTGTATTTCAAGATTTTCGGTTCCGAGAGTACGCTAATGGAATCCATGGAGCTGAATTTTATCCCGTCCCCACCGCTTAATGTTGAATCCCTTATGCATTTCTTTCGAGGTGGCGCGGTGAACGCAATTGTCAAAGTGACTCATCTCCATGAATGAATTCATCTCCCTCGCGGAGGATCTTAAAATAAATTCCGGGAAGCTCCGCGCAATCGCCCTCGGACGTCTCGTGGCCGATGTGCATCGCCTAATTTCGTCGAGTGGACGCGAGACGCGTTTGGGAACGCGGCCCCCGCGAGTGGGTTGGTGATGAGCCAATGTCCACGGCCTCCGCGCGGAGTCGACTCGCCGGAGACTTTTTGCTGCTCTCATGAGTGTCGCTCCCCCCTCCCCCCTCGGAGCGGACCCGCCCCTTACCCGTGTGTCCCACCCGCCTCCCCCTTC
>LYUA01000760.1:0-11364 GCA_002093875.1 Calopteryx splendens
CCCTTCCCACCCTCTCTTCCTTCCCACCCTCTTTCCCTTCCCACGCTCTCTTCCTTCCCGCCCTCTCCCCTTGCCTCTTTCTCTCCCTTCCCTTCCTCTTTCCCTTCCCACCTTCTCTCCCTTCCCCTTCCTTCTCCTCTCATTCTCTCCTCTTCCCTCCCACTCCCTTACCATCCCGTGTTACATACCTTTTTTATCTGTTATCTGTATATTTTCTTATCTCTTTCAGCCATTGAAGGGGTTCACCTGTGAAGATATTTGACAATGTTACAAGAATAATTTTTAGTATGGCATGAAACCGAAAAAAACACAACTTTTGTTACTTTGACTATGTACTCTCATGGAAATTGTTAATAAACAGTATATTTTGTTATTTTTTTCGGCTAATTGAAAACTTGGTTTGAAAAATAAAATGCTGAATATGAATTCAAAACATATTGTTTTACAACAGTAAAACAGGGTTCACCCAGGAAGTTGGTGCATTTGCTGCATCATATATTAGTATATCATATTAATGTTCTCATGGCACAGACATGCACATTTTATATCACTGCTCATCCCCCTTATGCACAAGGAAGGAGTGTATAAAAAGTACCTTTTTTGTCGGATAAAAGAATATATATTTTGGTACTATTAAAAAATATATACAGTGGAATATATCCTGATGACCACCTCTGTTACACCTACCTAAACGATCTCTTTTGAATGACACTGATTAATTCCCCATAAGTGGCACCTTTACTGAACTCCACTAGATAACCACCAGTCAGCATGACGACAACTAGACCAAATCAACTTCAAACGAAATTTTTATGCCATGATTTCTCCCAGCCAGGACAATTTTGACTTCAAAAAATCAAATGTAGATTACGTGAGGAGTAACATGATGTGCCACCGACCAAATATCATCTGTTGAACAAAGATCGGCAAAATAAAATGCATCTCAGTACATTAGGCATTACCTGTTCAATATAAATGTCAGAGAAATATAGTGAAACATGAAGTTACTGTTAAAAATAAAGAATGTCATGATTTGAAGCCCTCCACTATGGTGTTTTAAGCCCTATGATGGATGTCTTTAGACAGTGTTGAGGATAAACAGAATAGATAGAGATACCCTAAATTGCTTGTTACTATTTATTCTTCAAGGTTTTGTAGCATTGATGTATAGGTTCAAATAACTGCAATGAGACTGTGAATTCTTATTATAGCAAGAGTGTTTGCATAAGGGTACAAAAGTACAATCTTTAAAAGGATGGCTGCTTATGACGAATAAGCCTGATAGTATTGCTTGTTGAAGAACAGTGGTTCTTGGCTTTCCATTTACTGTTATGATTTGTTCTTGATTATATTTTGTAAGGGGAAATGTTAACAGATTGATCATACCCATTGTGGAAACAAAATCCTCTTACAGGCAAGTCATCTAAATGGTAATTTAATGAACTATATTAATTTTGATTGAGAGGAATAAACAGAGCTTTCTTCATTACTAAAATACCTAGTTCATTGAAATTCCATTCCCACAAGAATCCAATCAAGGTACATCACCTAATTAACTATTCACATAATTATTTACATTTAAAAAACAAATTCCCTAGTGAAGGATGTAATACAGTGAAACTTTGAATGAATGTTCACTGAATGTACGAGGATGTTCAATAAAGAGTGGTACATTTTAATTTGTATAGTGTAATATACATGTGGAACAAGTTCCATTGATTTACTTCAAATATTTTTTCCTCATGGCCTCAATTTAAAATTTTTCATGACCTCCTTAAAATGTTATTTCAAGATTTTGCTGCATACTAAGAGCAAAATGGGATTAAATCATGACTAGAGTGACAAAGAATAAGAAATAAATTCAACTTACACCAGGTGCTGCGTCAAATTTTCTTCAGCTCTCTAGCCAGGTTTTATCTAGATGCAGAATTAGTGCCTAAATTGTTCCACAGGGAAAGATTTCATTTTTCCCACGTTAAATTAGGAAAGGTAAATATTAAGGAAATTAGTAGTCGAAGAAGAACCATAGGTATCGGGTAGGCAGATCGCATCATACTCTCATATATCATTCATGAGGAATATTTTATTGCAATTAATCCTAATTCGGACAAGTAATTAATATTTTAAAACATTCTTAAATATCTCGGTTAAACATTTTACACTAGCATGTCACACTAGCTGTTAACCTAAAATTTCAAAATTAACTTTAAATCTAAAATTTGGTATGCCATGAAACATTAGTCCATTCATTCCCAATTCTTTAGGTCAAAATTTAAACTTGAGAAATAATTTCATTCCACCTAGTCTTATATTTTACTGCGAGTCAATGTAATTAAAAATGAATGCTTTCTCGCATCACAGAAAATATATAGGCATTAAGCAAATGAATGAAAATATCGTAATGATACACATTAAGGTCTTGATTATCCAAGTACCGATTTATTGAGGCTCCAAGCTATCCGAAGCACAGATTTACCAAATCAGACTATCTAAATTGCTTTTTTGTGGCTTTCCAAAGCCATTTATGTTCTAGCAAGCGAGGATCGGAATTACAGTTACCTTAGCATAACTGGGGAGATATTGTCGGCTTATATGTAGGAAAGAAAGGGTTCACCACTTAAGTAGCATAGATTGAAGAAGATGATTTAAAGTCCCATCAATTTTAAAATTGTGAAGAAGAGTGCATAACTTAGAAAATACTACCAAACTAAACACTTGCAGCAAGAGAAGAAAAATCTGCAACTCTACACAACCGGGGCAAGGAGAAAGTGAAGGCCTACAATAAATCAGGTAAGCATACACCTAACACTCGTGGGAAAATCAAGGAAACCTAAAACATTAAAAATGTAAATAAACTGGCAGTTAATTTTGGAACCCAAAGAAGCAAGCGCATGGAGGGATTTAAGTTTGTTTCACTAATGGTTTCATGAAGAGGATGTTCTCAGTGCAAGAAAACTTTTTAACGAGAAAAACCACATAAATTACTTTTAATACTAGGCAATGGTCCAATGCACCAAGAAAAAAGCTAACTAGTTATTGATGATATCAGGACTTTATTTGCCTCCTAATTTCACTTCACTTATGCAGCCCCTAGATCATGGTGTCCTGGATACTTTGGGACTAAACTAAAAAAATCTTGAGAATGGTGAAAGGTTGAATGCATTTTTTTAATATTCATTAAATGTTATTTACTGTATAACGGAAGCATGAGAAAAAACCGTCTACTCGGATTGAAATCTGGTAAAATGTATTGATGCTCCAAAAGTGAAGTTGTTGATGAGATGAATAAACGTGAAACAAGTAAGAAACTATTTTTGTATCAAGACACCCTTTCCGTTTTGGGGGCACATACAAAATTTACGGAAAAGCAAAAGAATGATGATGAACGGCAGGAAATGACTGATGGCGTGATAGTAAAATTATTGATTGGACGAAAGTATGGGGAACATGGTGAAGCTGTCAAATATATCATACATGTTAGGTCTATAATCCCTCGAGAGAGCTCGCCGGTAGCTATGTCGAACATCAGGAGGATACCACGCCCTCTACTCTTATGCTGCAGAGGTGCCTACGGAATGTAGTCGCCAAAGATAAGAGACTAAGGGAACAACCAAGAATCGAGAAAAATCAGTCAAACACATTTTGGGAGAGGCTTGAGAAACAGTTTAAAAGTTGTGTCACTAAAATTTTAATGTATTTTTTAATTTTTGGTTGTTTTATCAGGTTTTTTGAAAAATTTAATACGTTTTTTTGTTGAACGAAGGATGCCAGCGGATCTTTTGTTGCTGTCAGCGCAATATTGGAGAAACGAAGTGAAAATTGAAACTATATTTAAAAAATATTTTTTTACGTAAGTCTTATTTAAAATGTTATTTATTTAAATATAAATATATGTTGTACGGAAATATAGTTTTGTTTTACCAAAGTTTTGTATTTGCGCATAACCCTTCCATATTAGTCGAGTTTTCGATAATTAGAGGTGGCCTCAGTCCAGATTTCTTTGGATAATCAAGAGACTATCCCCCTTTCTCAATAGGTTTTTCAAAACATGCATAAAAATTTCATTGTCACTTGTAAAGAAAAATTTTTCGGAATGTTACAGAAAATGTGGGTCCTTAGTGCGAATGCCCAAGTTCTTTTACGAAATCAACATGAAATAACTGTGGTAATAAAGAAAAGAAATTATTTCCACATAAGTAATTCGAACTTCCTCTTATGATGTGTTTTCTGAAATGTCTGCTCCTTACCCATAAGACCTAACTGGCAGGAGGCTCAACGGTGTTAATTCTGGAGCTAATGATTATCCATGAATTCACCTCAAAAATCTATGTTGCTGATCTGACTTTATATTTCAGCGACTCCCTCTTGTCTGACCAATCTTCTCATTCCTGGGAATCTGGAAATTCCTCACAATCGAGACGTCCTTCATTGTGTTTCGTCTTTATTGAACCGCAGTTCAAATTTCCAAAACATCAGGATCTTCTGACCAGCGTAACTACTTCACTCCTACGATTCAGTCTCCACACCAAAATATACTCTCATCCCACCTTCACATAACCCTTGTAATACTCTCCGCCAGTAATTTCCAACTTAACTAATTCCAGATGTCAGTCTGGATTTCCTACCTAACTAATGTCCAGATGTCCACGAAACAGGCACTCGTTTGAGTCCATAAAGCCACTTTTGCTAATTGAAAACAATGTGTTTAAAACTTGGATATATTTGAGAGAACATGTTACTCACATCTGATTGCGGATACATAACCACATGTAAATGCGAAGGCTACTTCAATGCCCTTCCTCTATCCTGTTATTTCGGAATCATCGGAGGAGCTTACCGGTTCCATTCATCTAAAAAATGCTTTGACTGCTTCATATTTCTGATAAAATATGAGTATTTGTTTTATCAGCATTGAAAAACACTCATTGAATTTCAGTGGTCTTTAAACAGTATATATTATTAAACATTAGGCTCTGATGGAGATACTTGAAGTATAAAGGTATTCAATAGAGTAAACCCTGATATTAAGATAATAGGAATTGAGAAATATACTAATTCCCTTTTATGCTGAAGGTAAAGAGGAGGAAGCATTTCTTGCAGGACATTATGGAAGAAAATTCTTGGGTCGTGTGGAAGTTGGGCAGTAAGGCAATCAGACTACCAATTACATATTCTTCTAATCCTATCGCTCGCGATGGGTAAATCTGGGCATTAGGGCTTTTATGAAAAGCATTCCTAATGTCTGAATATCAGATGACGATTCAGGCGATGAAAAAGTTAAGCAAATAAAAATGCCTATCTGAATAGGACGGTGAGAATTGCATTCGGCAATACAGATTACGTGAAAAGTCTTCTCAGGCATTAAGGAAGAGAAAGCATCTTATATCAATAACTCGACGGAGACTATCACATTAAATCGGCTGAATTAATATTTTTTCTCAAAATCTTTCAGGACTGCTTGAGCATGGATACCTTATTAAATGCTGAAAGACAAGTTGATTATTATTTTTCCTATCCTGAAAGGAGTAAATGAAGCTGTTTCCAAGCCGCTAAGACCTCTTACACCGTTTTTTCAGAAATAAGGGAAAATTATGGAAAGAAAAATAAGATATAACAGAGGAAATTACTACTATAAAGAAAGTACATGGCTATGGTCTCATTGACTGAATTAGCAATGGATTCCGTACCGTGGACAGCCACCATAAAAGAAGTGAATTGCGTCTTCCCTCCGAGGACACTACGTTTTGAATATTCAAAGCATCCATGTATTTGAGACGTCCATGCGTAAAATGAGCGTATCAATCTCTTCTCGATAAAAACCTACACATTTACAGATTTAGTGAAGATATTCGCAAAACTAAGTGGTCATGTAGAGACAAACAATTTATATGTATGAATTGGTTATGCGGGATGTCGTAGAAATGCACCGCTGAGGCATATGTAGGTTATGCAAGGATTGTATATGGGCCACAAATACAGTGTGCCTCTAATAAGAAAAAAAACATGAATCGGGAGTAGTTAATGGGGAATGAACGTGAAAAATGTTTAAGCCGATGTTGCTCGCATCCATTTTCAGAATTATACATTTTATAAGCAGCTTAAATCACCAACAGTATTTGTGGATTGTTGTTTAGAAATACATTCCCGCGGCGCCTGTCCATGAATGAAATAAAATGAATTCAGATTCAGGACCTCTACTGGCAGCATTGAATTTCACGTCCTCATATGACTACAAACTACAACATCGAAGACGCTACTTAATGAAACATCTCTTTAGCGTGTCCTTGATAAATGTCGCTAGGGTATTCCCTTTCACAGGTAGACGCTCCTTTTTATGGGTCGAATACCCTTCCTTGGCGAGTAGGCCAAATTTTTCTTCTTGTGACGTGATATCACGTTTGCTCACACGTCCTCATCCCATCTCAAACTCTCGTGTCGCCTTTAAGGATATTCCTCTCCCCTCATGTGTGTGACGTAATTTATGGACGATCCCATATCACGCGTCAAACGAAGAGCAAGAAGATGTAGAGTTAACCTTGCCACTATTGTTTGCCTCCCTTCAAGACGATCCCTCGCACTCCGAAGCCCCCTTCCACGCAAGACCTCCTCCCATCCCTCCCAAGCTTTGAGAGCTTTCATCTTTCCCCGCGTCAAGAGAAGTGACAAGCGGCTGTCCAGCACGTCCCCCCACACCCACGTCCCCCACACCCTCTCGCACCGGTCAAGGGACTGCGAAGCGCCAACCGAAACCGTACTATATGGAAAGTTCTTTTGGTACTTCAATGACCCATCCATTTTTCCGAAGCGCTGAAGGTAAATAAGTACCTATCGAGTGCTCTCGAATGGATTGGTGTTCCCAGAGCTAATAGTATTAGCAGAGATGGATAACGATGACGTAAGCACTAATGAGTTTCTTGGAGTACTGCGACGAACTGTGAAATAGATCACTTTTCTGCGCACTTAGCTAGGAGCATAGGTGAGAAGATTGTGACCAGTAGAGCCCGATCCCGAGCAATGAAATGGTCAGTCCAACATAAAATACTTATATACGCCCCTTATTTCATGCTGAAATTCAAACGTCCCGCTTGTTATCAATAAAATGTATGTACCTATATGAACCCTCGTTCCATAATTTGTTCCTAATTCTCCTATAGTTAACCATTCTTGGGATACGCAAATACAGGAATGGCTAAATAATATTTGAAACCTAAAAGTACGAGGCCTTCTTAAGCCCTTCCAGTGAAGCGCCACTGTTTATACTCAAGAAAATGCTGATTTCAGAGCAATGAAACTAAAATAACTACGCCAAATTTCTCCGTCAACCTCCATCCACTCCCGAAAACGAAACTAGTTTCTCGAATTCACCCCTCTCAAACAGAAAAAATGACCTAATCAATCGATTGCTTCCCCAGATGACCAATAACACTGCTAACACAGCCAATTTAGAACATAAGAACAAGTCACTATGGTATTATGTTTGCTTACTTTTTTTCACAAACTGTTTTCCTGAATGCTAAAAAAGTAAAATTATTTGTTGGGTCGTTACTTCTTTCCCTAAAAACACCTGCGAATTGGCGAGTTCGATTAAGCGGGTATACAAATTGCTTCCTGTATTTACGAATATGATGATGATAACTTTCACTCTTAAGTAATCTCCGAAAAATGAGATATTCACATCCGAGTTTTTCAAGTGATCTTTTAAAATTTCTCTTATGCCATTACGTTTTTTTATCATTTTCCCGCGCATTTCAATTTGAAATTCTGAACTTTTCCAAAAACCATGCATAATTTTTTGCGAAAAAAAATATTCTCTTATCAGTAACGTTTACAGGGAGGTCATAAGTTTTCAAACAATGCCTGCTACAATTTCAGTCAGCGATATGATTAAAAAAGTAAACAGCTTTAGATATATTTTTATGAATTTTACCATTTGGAACTTATTTAACAAAAGAACTTCTATAAACTGCGATTTGAATGACACATTTATTTTTAGTAAAACGCTACGTACCCACAACTGGGAATTAAACCACTACCTTCACTCTCATTCTATGCAACTATGTTCCTCAGAGGTTTCTTGGGCCAGGGGAGGCATGAACCTTAATGACCTGTGCACCGTAGTATGGTCCACACACACGACACCGACACACAACAGTAATATGCAGAATTAGATGTTCGTTCTTATGTGCACCGAAGGGTATATCGCACTGTCAACTTAACCAATGAAAATCCATTACCAAATGAAAACAAAATCGAATAATTACGTGATGAACCCAACATTCATAACTGAGGCGGGATTCAAAGCCGCGACCCCCAGATTATTGGATTCTAGAGTTGATACTAAGTCAAATCAGCGCAATTTTTTTCGGTAGCACTACGCCCAGGTCTGTAAAAATGAAATTAGGCATACACCCATTGCCGACGTAAAAATTAAGTAAATTGTTTTTATCACGAGTGCTAGGTGTTTTCAGACGAGGAAAGTATAAAGGACTAATACAGGGAGGGGAAACAGAGATCAGCCAGCAATTGGGAGAGCTCATCCTCCTTCATTGGTCACCATCATCAGCACACACACGGTATACATTAACTGCACGGCAGAGCGCACTAAGTAATAGGATTAATAATCAGGTATAATATTCCGATTGGTGAGTTTTCCACATTCCAGGACTAAAATGCTGCCGATATGTTGTTGAAATACTCGTAGTTGCGAATACATAGTATAAGTTAGTATGGGGCGTGGCTGTCCATAGAGAGCGCTGGGCTATAACCGGAGGGTCCGAGTTCGATTCCCGGCGATGTCTCATGGAGCCCTTAGCTTCACCAAAGCTGAGTGATTTTTTGGGCCATATTTTTCTGGGAAACCGAAGGCGACACTGGAAATGACCTAACCCTCATACCCTGATGCGTGTGTGATGAGCCTAATGGCATTAATGTAGACATTTAAATGATTATAAATCATGCAATGTGTATTATTTTTTGTAATGATGGGTCTTATTAAGGCCCTTCCAGGTATTCAGGTATGGATATATCATCCAGTTGAGATTGGAATATGGGATTTGAACGCGTATGCCCCGCTAATCGAGTTGTGCCCATTGGGCTGCCTAAGCCAGAAACCAGCCGAATGAATTGAGGTCCATCCCCAACTTATCCCTAGAATCGAATTTAAAATGTTTGACAAGAAAAATAATAATGATTGGTGAGGAACAGCCTAAGATGTATTGGCGGAGAGTGGGAACTTCGGGGAGGGCCGGGCGGAAAGGAGTGGGGGGAGCGGAAGTTGTGCTCGGGGGAGGGGTGCACACCACGTGGTAGCCGTGCCCTGCCACGGGGCATGTGCTGGATCTTCAAAGGAACCGGTGGAGGTGGTGGGGGGCGGTAAATGGCGGTGGGCAGTGATGCACGCGCTTCCTTGTTTGAGTTTGGCCGTGGTGCGTGCTCCAATGCGGTCCGGCCCCTCGTTCATTCTCGGCTAATTCGGGTGCAAATGGATCCTTGATTCGAACCTAGGAAAAGTGCAATAATTGTAACACGAACTACTAAGGGCGATTTAAGATTCCATAACTCTTTTCCATTTCTTTCCGAATTACGACTCACAAGTTGAATTTATGATGCAGAAACGTTCAGGTTACAGGTATATGGCTTTTTCGAGTCACTGAAGTAAAACTATTAGCAAGTGATTGGAGGTAATGACGACGATTTTCTGTAAGGTGGCGCAATGTAAGAGACACCAGAGTTCAAGCAGCGGAACTAAATAAAAATACAAATGCGTTTCCAATAAATGCTAAAATTATAATGCCCTCTCTTCAGCCCGTTCTCATTGTAGTTTTCCTCTTTAGAAAAATTACTTAAACTAAATCAAAGCAAATAACACAGCGATTTATGCACTTATGAAAAGAAATTATTAATGCGCAAATCTGTAATTCTCCATTGACTGCATATCGAACAATCAAAGTTTCCAACAGCTAATTTTATCTTTCGATTTCTAAGATCAATAAAAAGAGAACTTTTTCTAGTTTACTTCCATTCATACCTTTGATACGCCCTTGAATCAGATTGAATCAAGAAATAATTAGATAATTACGAGGGTAAGTCATAAAACAACCTAAATATGATCATAAACATTTTAAATAATGTTGGGACCTGCTTAAATGCTGTATTCAAGCATACAGAAATAGCGCACAGATACGCCAGCCATCACATGCACTTAATCGTCAGCAGAAGGCTACAAAAATGACGGCGCCCATTCAAACATGGTACATAGACGCGTCCGAGGTAAAACTTCGATTTCGGAAAACACACGAAGGTCACATCGGCGTTCAGGGTGTCAGACTTGCTTTACCTACGTTTTTTCACAATTTGCGCGCTTCCTTCGACTAGAGCGTTGAGTGATACATCGCATTAAAGTTAAGGAATATGCCTACATATTAGAAAAAAATAATCGAAAATCTTGATAAATGGCAACCACTTTGAAATTACCTACGATTTTCAAATTTACCATTAAATCACTAAATAATAAAGAAAAAATGCTACGTGGAAAGCTCTAACGATATCTACCATTATACAACAATACAATTAATCAATTTTTTTGCTTTTTACAAAATTACAAAAGTAAATTGTCTCTCTTCTTCCTCCGGCTACTTTTCTTTTAGAACAAACCACACAATCCTTATGTATCTTTTCAGGATGAGGTATGATGATATGCAGTTTTCCATTCAACCCTGTAGTGGTTCTTATGGTTTTGGTCGGCCCCTGGGAGTTGTACCACCCATCCTGAAGTCCCCAACAAGTTCTACACTAACTCCCTAATGAATTTCACGAGCGAATTATACATTACATCTTTTGTTTTGTTGCACTCCTTGTATAAAATGTATGGATTCACTGTACTAACTTCTACACGCCAGAAAAATAGCTTTCACCACCATTTCAAAGTCTTTCTTATAAAACAGTAGGTACTTGTATAGTGATCGGCTGTGTCCACGCCACCCATAAATTTGGTGTAGTTAGCAACCACTTTTGGCTTGACTACTCTGAATTTCACCGCTACCTCGTACCCTCCCTTCCACGACCTCCGTTTCAGAAGTGTCCCGTGTGCTTAGCAACGTAACCACTCTATTGTCCTCCATACCAGGAGCAATGTGTCCCTGTCTCTGTAGGCCACCAACTCCCATTTTTTCAGCCAGGGATTTTTTTATTAGGGCTGGGTTGTTTTTCCTTTTGGGCATCAGAGTCCCGGTCAAGTGACACTTGTTGTCACTTGACAGTTGTTGTTGACAAGTGACAAGTGTTGCGCTTGTGTAGAACCTATCAGTGAATGCATGGAATCCTTGAGCTTCAGGAAGAGACTGCTTCAATCTGCCATATAGTTCT
>LYUA01000760.1:22517-36769 GCA_002093875.1 Calopteryx splendens
CCCAAACCCTTCTCCCCTTTCATAACTTCACTCAACAACCTTACTTTGTATTCTCATCGTTTTTTTTTTGACAAATTGTGTTTCAACTTTGTACTGTCTCCTCCCCCTCACATTTTGTACACACACATTTACCCAAGCCGAACGTTTCAATAATTCTAGCTGACGATTCCGTAAAAAAAAGTGAAATACGTCGTACTAATAGTATTTTTTTGTGAAATAGTACGTTTTATATTTATTTAAAAATTAATATTGTACACTACCACGAAGTGCAGTCGGAATCAGTAAATTTTAAGCAGGATTAGTTTGAAATCGGAAAACAGAACGTCCAAATAGATTCAGTTTTGAGAGGTATGGAGATAGAGGTTTCGAGGTGTGGGCGATGCAACGAAGGAGAACGAAGATATATGTCCTGTCGATTACAACACGGAAACGGGGCTCTCGTCCCCAGCCATCAACCTCTAACGCCAGCCAGAGTTATGCGTGGGGCATACCATACCTAAGTGGGCAGCCACGCAGGAGTGGGGTCGGCGCCATAGGGGACTGCAGGCATAAGCCACATAAATGGGGGTGCCAACATTCAGTATGAGCTGCTCCTCGAATTAGATCAATAGATAAATATCTGGCAATCCGGACGGTCATAAGTAATTATAAAGCTTACTTAATTGCTTCTAACGTGCGTGCATATTTCAGCAATGGCCGCATATGAACAATTAAGGTAACGACAGCACAACTAGGAAACCTGGTATAGATAGATACGTACTTGATCTTGCGGTAATTCTAGGTTTAGTTGTCTATCTTCAGGATACCTTTGGTATAGCATCATTTAGTATTATAAATTTATGCATAAATAATAAATGAATGTGATTATTCTAAGGTCGGACCGGATCATCAAAGCTTCAGAATTAATTAAAAGCTTAAATTCATTGGAAAGAAGACTGTTGGAAATAAATGTAGAGAATAACGTAAATGTAGAGAATAATCCCATAGCATAGTTACTATGACGCACAATCCCGTAAAGTGGGGCGGGGAGTTAATTATTGGGAAGATACCCCCGATGATTTCCAACTTTTCCTGAGGAAAAATACGTTATTGCTTATTCCCTATCCGGGTGAAAAATTATACATATTTATGCGTAAAGCCTCCAGCATTTCTTCTACATTAATTCCTCAGTCGCAAAGAAAACTTTTGAATTTGTGTTTTTTTTACAAACATAGTAATTATTATGAAAGATGGATAGCCGAGTTCATTTGCGCTATTAGGAAATGTAACTTCAGTTAAGGCATGGTTTTTAGTGATTGACGGAAGTGTGCAGAGTATAAGTGAGCTCATTCAACATAGTTTAATAGCTGTTACTACACCTTACACTTTGACCGGTTGAGCGATTACTATTAAGAAGGTACTATATTGTCATTTCATATTGTGCTGACCTCAGTGGTGCCCACGGTTATTCCCACTATTCCTCAGCTAAAATACTAGTAAGTGGCAGAATGTCTCAATCCCCTATGAATATTATTAAAATGCCCATGAACATGTCGGTTAATATAGAATTTTTACAATTCCATAGCAAATATATAATATTTTTGGAATTAAATTTATTTCTAATAACGTTTAAATAGAATAACTCAAAAAATTATTGCATTAATTTTCTATGAAAATGGAAGTGGTTTGATTTTTAATTTAATATTTAGAAAATTGAGAACCGAGTAAAACTTAGCAACAGAAGCAACCCTCGAGACTCTTTATAGGAGACAAGGAAGTGAACATTGTAAATGGCATTACGCATGAAATACTTAAAACACGGATTAGTTTAAATTTTGTATATTTTCCACAATAGTAATACACTTAAGATCACTCCAAAGCAGAAACGACCGGTTTCGACGAATAATACGATTCGACGACGAATATCGTCATCATCTGCTGACGATATTCATCGAAACCGGTCATGTTTCTGTTTTGGAGTGATCTTAAGTGTATTACTATTGTGGAAAATATACAAAATTAAAACTAATCCGTGTTTAAAGTATAACCATGGAATTCCACAAAGTCCGGCCCTCTCGGTGAATGAATGTACACATGAAAGCATAATTAATATTCTCAACCATTGTTTCTCAGTTCTAACTCTAAACGGAAAAATCTAATTGTAAGACACATAATATGATAATCATACAGCCAGGAGAAACATGTAATAAATGAACAAAAAATCGACTTAGAATAGAGTACCTATATTAAAAAAGTGAAAATGAGAAGAACTTCCCTTCGATAAACGAACGAGTATATTTAGGCATGTACCAACGCACAGTTAGCAGTTAGTTATTTATTTCCCAATCTGACACACAGGTACCTAACTATTGTGTAGACTTATTCTAACTTATTAATTAAAAAGTCTAGGTCGAATTTAAATTCCAAATGTTCCAATTCTCTTTCCTCTCAATGCACCCCCCTTTCCTTCCTTAAGAGTCATAACCCTGCCACAAGTGTCCTCATTGCTCGTTACAAAACATTATGAAGATGTAGAGTAGCCCGATACAGCGAAGTCTCTCACGTGACGGAGGTGCGTAGCGCGCGGATCGGGGGGAGGGGGGGCGACGGGAGGGGGGGAGTTTCGGTGGAGTGTGGGAGGAGCGGGAAAAAGAGGAAAGGAAGAGTAAGAAGGTCGGGGAGATGAGGAGAAGTGGGAGGGGTGAAAGTAGTGGGGTGGAGCTTGAACGAGTGGAGGAAAGAGGAGGTAGGGGGGTGAGGGGAGGGGCTAAGCGGAGGGGTGGGGGAGGAAGCTGCGACGGGCGAAGACGCCGCTTCGCGCTCCTTCTCGCATCATCTTCCTCCTCCACCACTTTCCGCGCGCAGGGACAGTGGGAAAGGGAAGGCGAGTGCGTTGAGGGATACCCACACCTCGAGCGCGGGAGATAGAAGCGAAGGGTTTCGAGGAGGGAGCCGTGGAGAGCAAGTCTCAGCCGCCGTCCACCGCCCTTGGGAAACAGCCCGCGAAGGAGGGAGTTGCCGGGAACCCATAGAGCAGTGAGGGAGGAGGTCGTCGGGTGCCTCCGGCTTCGCCGCAACCCTGGGCGCCGGAAAGCGAGAACGTCGGCACCCATCATCCCCGGCCGCCCTCGCAGCGCGGGCCTCGGCATTTCCCGCCAATGTAAAGCGCGGCAACCCCTCACGGCTTCCATTCACCAGGTAAGAATTAATCGCAAAACTAGGATTTACCTCATTGACATTATACGTTATATTTCTGACAGTGGATATGGGGAAGGTGTATTCAAACTAAATTTTAAGGTGCATGCGCTCACAAAAAATAATCATTCATTAATGTTTCTCGATGGAACTTGCAGGCTATCTTTAGAGCCTCAATCAGGTGAACGAGTGCATATTTAAGTCGAGAGGGATCGGCAAGTAAAACTTCTACCATAACCATTCTATGACAGTATGACGATTGGAAATTCTAATACTGGCGTCAATAGCAGGAGATTTCCATCCTTGAACCGGTACCGAACCCGTCCTTTCTCACTGACAAGAAAGGCTTTTACAGCAAATCAGACAGCATAGCTGCACAGTACGAAAGCGACTTATTATCACTAAAGGGCGGTCAATTGTATTGCCATGTGAAAGATAAGCGAACACGCTAGACGAGGCCTCAATCTTCAAACATTATTCTCTCCGTGAAATCGCGCATCTGAAGTCAAAATTGGGTTTCCACTTAATCGATGACCGTGTGATACAGCTGATCACTACATTGGATCCTCCTCCTCAATATTTATTTGAACCTCATTTCCATATCCATTGTGTTATGCCATTTTAATTGGACGTATTTTTGGGTGCTATAGGAAAAAACTGTCGCCCTTAATACCGTCACAGGGGGACTTAACTATGACCAGGTTCATGGCTTCGGGAGACTGGGATTAGCGAGACCATGACTCGCAAGTGTTTCGGAATATTACTAAGTCATTTTAGTTGAATGCTAGGATACCAAATCTGATTTTTTTGAATAAATTTCATTTTTTTGAAATAAATGAACATTTTCCTGATTATGGAGAGCTATTTCATTTCAACCGAGATCCCTAACCAGCGTGAGATGCGTAGGTTGCCGCTTGGTGCAAACGACAGCCCTTGTCCCCATTTACAAAATCCGCTACTGATGATAACTAAACGGTAAATAACCAGAGCTTATCAATCAAGTTCTTGGTAGCGAGATTAAACAACTTTGAACATGTCATATATGCTAATAATCACTAAAATATTGAAAGTAATATTAATTTCTCATTAGAGGAATATGGCGCGGATACTGTAGACGCAGAGGCAAAAATTCAACATCGGCGTGCTTATGCTTCACAATAACATAATTAGTACGGTAAAGCAACTGAATCTATATTTTCATTGGAAATAATGAGAACGAAAATCAAGGGGTTGTTCTGGCTGGAGCATAAATTTAAAAAATGTTTTTCTCTCAGAGAAGTTACGATCAGAATATAAACAACCAAACATGAATAGTACTCGAGAGGAACATGGTGCCTAAAATTATAATAACATTCAAGCTTCCTTTTCTTTACTATTAATTTTACTTATTCGCTAATTAATGAACACATGTAACTTTAAGTGAGTTGAGAACTTGACGTCACCCAAAAACGAATGCTAACTTTGTAAGATAATTTGATATAATAATAAGGTTATGACTTACTGCAGCGTGTAATTTATTTTTAGCTAGCATGATACTGTTAAATCGACCAATTACTGCCTTCCTAGATACGTTGTATCCTGGATCGAATACTGACATTAAATCGTCCAGAGCGGTCACACTAAATAATAGAGATTCTTCACAGTTTGATCCAAAAGCACTGAGTTACATACTTAGAAACATTTAGGAAAAACCTTTTCAGCCAAAAGATGTAATATATAAAATCCTTGGTCGTGGCACCAATACTTACTTCCCTTAAATGCTCCATTAAGTACTAAATATTGTGTTACATCTTTCTTATCATTTCGTTCATTCGAACCTAACTCATTTTTTCCACTAAGTTGCGAAAGTGAAAAAAAGGGAAATTACTTTAGAAATCACCCATAAGAATAGAACGAGCGTCACTCGCTTTACATTCTCTTAATATCACAGTTATGTTTTTAATTTAATTTATTTCTACAGGCAAGGTTATCCCTTCATGCCGATAAGTACCGTAGCCAAATGTGGAGTATGACGACTTTCCGATAAATTTAAGTAGGATAGGATGGAAAGAGGAAGGCAGAAAGCTGAGGCTCAGTAGGTTTCATAAAATGTTTACCTTTCTAGGAAACTCAAGTGGACTTATAATTTTGCTGCTGACTCATGGGGATATTGAATTTAGAAGTATGATGATTGAAATCGCATAATAGCCACATATACCTCTAGTGTGATTTCCTCACTATGCCCACTGCCAATTATTAGATTTCCTCTAATGGGATTGAGGCGCATGAAAACAGTTTCTAAATTCCTACCGTGTACTTTGCGTCTCTCTTTACGGCAAGAGATTGCTTTTCATTTCCTAAGTACAGAATTAATCACTGAATACAAGAAAAGTTCATATCCGCTGTTCTTCAAACCCAGGAAACTATTATTGAATTGTGATTTTCATTTAATTCCTAGGCCATTTTCTGATTTATGAAATTATTTCACATTCAGAACTTTGCTAATTTCTTCCACTTGCATCCAAATTACCCATTTTTAATTCTTTGCTTGAAAATCACATCGACTGAAAAATTAGAAACCACTCCTAGGTTCTGGATCGTAGGTTTTCAGTAATCTGTCAACTTTGAAGCCAAATAATAGGGTGAGGAGTGCCTCAAATGTTTGAAATTGCACCACGGATACAGCGAGATAATACTTTTTAATCTGAATTTTACGGAGTAACGGTTACCACATTAAAAAAATAAACATAGTTTAACGAGAATAAATTCTCAAATTTTTATTGCTGATTGAGAAAAGTTCATAAACCGGATATTTTTCTGAGAAAATAATTTTGCTACTAATAATTAGCGGGTGGTGGGATGCATTATAAAATCTAGCTGCTCCATAACCGTTTCTTTCATTTTAGATTGTTTTCGACGCATTTAGCGTTTCGAGCTCAGAAATAAACTATAGCGAAGTGGATAGTAAAATAAGGATTGAAATAAGAGATGTTTTAGTAAAAGGTCTCCACGCTGCAGAAGAAGGTACGACTCCGGGAAATACGTTTGGCAGTAATTTATCAGGAATGTTACATTCCACACCAGACCAGTGTGTTTTTAAGAAACTTCCCAAGCGTTACACACCTTTTGTATCATGGGACGTTAAACCGTGGACGCCTGGCGCCTTTAGCTAATTGCAGGCTAATTCCAACGCCGGGTTTCTCTCCACCCTTCCAAATCTCCCTAATTATAGCCTTACCCTAAAATACATCTATTTGCGCCCAGCTGGTCGAAATTACTCAAAAGACGTTACCTGTCCAAATAAATTAATGCTATGGCACGGAATGGTCAGTGTATTTTATTAGGATTAGATTGGAGTTGTTTTTAAGATTGTAGTTGTGGAAAAATACGTTAGGTACATCAGCCCAGAATACGTCTGCGTATATATCTTAAAAATTGAATTTGCGCCCAATTATTCAGTTTACAGCGTAGTCACAAAGTTACTACGAGTTTTTATCCGAAAGTGATTCCCTCCGATTTGCTCCCATTCACTCGCTCACCCTATTCCTCGACGTGAAATTAAATACACTTCTCCACTCAACCTCCAACTCACAAAAGAAACCCATTCAGAGGCGACGCAAACAGCGCCCCGTGACTGCGTCCCGGGCGATTCCCTTCCCTGGTCGAGCAGTTGGTCCGGCCGCACAATTGCACGAGGCCCTGCCGCCGACTTACTCTTAGCCTCCGCGCCTCGGAATAACAAATGATACCGTCAGGGACCGATGCCAAACGTTCACGGGTGATCAACATTTTGCACATAATCCTAGTATAAAATATACTCGAGCCCTTATTCTTCCAAAGTAGTTCTTGATAATTGGACGAGGGAATTAACGCCGTAGGCTAAGCTGTAGTTTTTCATCCAACATTTAAATGAAGTAGTAAACGTTATGCACTAAACGCTTTTCAAGAATCTGGATAAATTGTAATTGTTCATATATACCCAAGTAAATTCAAATATTGCAAAACTTACTTAAATTGACATTAGCAAATCATAAGTAATTATTTCTGGGTTCTAAGTATAACGATTTTATTATAATTCAGCATTACATTGTCTCACCAGTTAATCCAAATTGTGCACCTCATGGGTCTTATAAATAACGTGCTGATTAAGACTCACTCATAATAAAAGGGGTAGTATAATTAGATCTAATGTTTTGCCTAAATCAGATCAAACAAGAACGATTCATCAGGTGTGCGTATAAATACTTCGCAATAAGTCTAAAACTAATGAATACTTCGTAATAAGTCTAAAACCTTCCTGACAGTAGGCTAAAATATTTCATCAATACATGTTTTAGTATTTACTTATCAGTTGCATAGGAAGAAAATACACAAAAAATATCAAAAAAGTCACTTTCAAAGTTAAACAAAATAATATTTAATAAAATGTAAACCTGATTCAATTACATTTCAAAACTTGCGATAAAAATTAATCTCTCCTCGAGTTTCTGCAATGATTCCTACTTAGATTTCTGCTATCTATGTATAATGCAGTATCTAAATTAGTGAGTAATCTGTGTGTTGCATCAGGGCACGCGATAGGGAAGCCATACATACTAGCAAGAAGACTACAGATTCGTTCTGTGCGTAGTCATCGTTAGTGTCGAGCGGTTGGAGACATCATAGAGGCTAAAAACAAGTGGCCTCCTATGATACGGATGTGTCGGTTAGGTCCAAATATGCATAGGAACTTCAACAGAAACTGATTCTGAAACATTCACGAAACTGCATCTGTAGAAGGTTACCCAATAAGATGGGGTTGACTATAAATGTAGAATAAAACGGCTTCAGATCTGATATTTCGGGAATGGTCAAATTTACCATCCAAGTAGGTTTATGGCACAGATTGTATCGTCACAATGGCATAATTGAATAAAAAAAGAATGCAAAATAATGGCGGCTGCAAGTCGAAAGGTTTTTTGGGCTATCTGAGATTCCTGAAAGATGGAAGGTGTCCGAACTATGAACTTCAAACGCTTAGGACATTACAACAGGTGCGCAATTATTAAATAATGTATGGTGTCTTTTATGCGAACGAGAACTTAATTTTTAAATTTTATTTCATAATTTCGTTCTGTGTGGTAGATGAGAATTCAAACTAGGTAACTTTAAACTTCATACGCTCCTATAAATACGCATAAACGATTTAATTGCTAGAAGCAGAGTTGGCGAGTAATTTAGGGGTCAGGATGAAGGGCCTGTCGGGTCGCATCAGTCCAGTGGGCTGAACGTTGGACAACACCGCTCCAAAGAATCGAGTTTCCCTGTCCCATGCCCTCGTGCCGAGCAAAACCAACGAACAGAATCCCGCTTCCTCAACCTAAGATAATTTTTCAGAGAAATGATTTTCCCCCGCATACTTCATTGAAACAGAACCTCGCGTTTGGGTAATATAGAAGTAAATAAACACCATCATTTAATTACCGTCTTAATTCGCCCATGAGTAAAGTTCACTAACAATAAGAGGCTTATATTTTCTTTAAAAACTCTTTCAAGTTCATGATATTTTTAATTGTTTTAAATGGAAAAGTAAAAGAGGACGGCGAAAGGATGTCATAAAAACATCGGTTAAACGGCGAATAAGTTTTAAAATATTGCAAATGGTTCAAAACAAGAATTGGTCAGTATAATCTTATTAAAAAAAACTATAAAGCGCTAAAGCCCTGAGTTCAACGAAACAACCATCGGTCTCGTCAAAATACATAAATGGCAAATAAAGTAACTAAACTATAACTGTACAGAGGTTCAAAGATAAGTTTCGAAGATCTTTATTAGGTAAGCAGAATACAAAGTTGATATCCACGGGACAGTAACTGATCTTCGCAACATGTATTTCTTATGACTAAATAAAAGAGTAGGAGGAATTTCCTTTCGGCACTCTCTATTTGCTTACAACTTCATTAGCGTGAACCTGTTTCACAAAAGGCAGGTTCCACAAGAGAAAAGCCGCCGAGTGAACGCTAAAAACTCCTTTAAAGGAAATAGTTTCCTCGCACCAAGAAAGATCTACTTCTAAATGAACAACGGGAGCTCCCAAGAAGATGTGTAAGTTTCAGAGGATGCTAATCAATAAATTTTTACCAAATACCTTCGCAAGCATAACTTTAGGACGCCTCGCTAATTTACGTCGCTTCTCTAATGCCAGCTCATTTTTCGCTTTCTATTCTCCTAAGCATATATGAACGAGTAAATTAACCTTCTTCGCGACAGAGATTATGTCAGCATGAATACTCTAAATCTGGTATCCTATTTTCCATGGATGTTAAAAACAAGCGTCTGTAAAACTATTACCAACGCAGGGTGGTAGTTAACAGGAGATGGTGGTAACTAACAATAAATCACATGTGTGGTCACTCAAGATATGTGTGCAACATGATGACCGTACAAGTAGGAGGTCTTGAATCGATGCGCTAAGTTCCTAATTTTCTCAAATTTCTTTCTTCACATGCAAAAGTTTTTCTGTTTAGGATAGAATACCAAAATATTGGCAAGGTTGCATCTAATTTCCATATACCTGGTTAATTAAAATTAAAATAACAATTATTTTAAATAAAAGCTAATTAACAATGGTAATCCCACAGTAAAATATCAAAATTTCGAATGTTCGAAAAATTATACGCCGGACAGCCACTAATTTTCTGCTGTAGGTACACAAGGATCCTCGTGCCTGAGTTACGTTTAAAACATTAATTTTTGCAGAAATCTTCATTTTAAATGTCAATCAATGTTTTATACGAAAAGTATCGTGGAATTTCGATATCTGGGTAAATTTGTAACTGTTAGGATTTTCCTGTATCATACTCGTGATTTTAGGGGTGTAGGAAACAGAAAGAGATATTCACTTTGAAGTAGAATCTACAGATGAAATGTTATCAGGATCGATTACTATTTAATCACACCACAGAGTATGCACATATCACTGTGACTATACGGAAAAATCTAACTCGCGCGCAGACAGCACGCCGATTACCTACTTCGCATGCTTCTCTATATTCATGGAATTGTATGCTTAACTACAAGATTATTTAGTTTGTAACAAAACGATTGCATTATTCAGGTACACATAAAATCTATTTTTAAATAAACTAAATGTAATGATAGGGATTAATGAGGCCACGATAAACCAAAGTAATATATATAGCAAGAAATTTGAAAAAAGACCCGTTATAATTTTGGGGATCAGTACATTTTTAGGGCTTTTATATATAGTGCCAAATAAATTTTGTGGAAAAATAAAGTTATGTCTTTTATGATGAATCGTTTCCACCAAGTAACGGCCGATACCATTAACTATAACAACCTTGTTACTATACTGAGCTAAAAATTTCACAATACCGACACACGTTGTAAAAATTTCTACGTGTCCAAAATTCACGTATTCCTTTCAACTTCCACAAATGCAATTCAAAATATGAAATAGTGAATAACGTATGATGGGTAAAATCGAAGTTAAGTAATTCACAATTTCTAGTAACTCACATATGTACGAGTGCCGTACGCTATGAGAACCATTAGCACTGCTTCAAGATATTTATACTAACCGATATACGTACACTTTTACAGTTTTAAGCATTTCCTAACGTTGTACTTCCAACTACGGATTTAAAGAAATATTATCATCAATTTAATGCTTTTTAACAGTTACACAAATTTTAGTTTTGATATATTCAATCCAGGAGCCATTTCTGGGAGAGGAGGATCGTTTTTCCCGTGAGATACTTTTATAGCAGAGTGGCTCTGGTGCCTAGATGGTGGTTTAAGAAACTTCCCTCCTTGTGCTGGTATTATCATTAAACATTTTTTTTAACTTCAAATTTCTGTGTGAATACATCACTCATAATTGCGATTATTTCACCAACTGATAGTAATATAATCAATGTGTTTTGTGAAAATTATCTTCGAGTTAAATTTTGTTGCTTCGAGTATTTTTTATACGACTTTGATTCTATCTATACGGCTTTGAATTGCATCTCCAAACCAAAATAGTTTATAGAGAGTTATTCGGCATCACAAGGGTGTGGGACGGAAAAGTCGCTGAGCGATTTCCCTAAACGTGATGCTGCTTGCTCAGCTTCGACATGGTGCGATTTATCGTGGACGCTGAAGAAGCTTCGACGTAACAACAAATTGGCTCATAATATTCTTATTGTAACCTTGGTGATATCTGTAGCCGCGAAACTAGAAATAATTGAATTTTAAGTTAAAATACATGTTAAAGGTACACATTTCACCGATTAAAACGCTGGCATATATTTCATTAATTCTTCTAAATGCACCACCATCAGCAACAACTGGCAAAACAGTTCCGTTCTACACCAAACGATCAGTGGTCAAGAGTGCTTTAGTTCATGTCACATGAACATCATAGGAAAGTTTTAAATTCATGTTTTTCGTTCCATAAAGCGTTACTAGGCGTTACCTGTAGTAGCAGGAATGTCAAACATTTAAATTCAAACTACATTTTTACAGTATTTTTGTTTCTCAATCGTGTGGAATTAATGGAATAATGAATTTTAGAGGGCCGTCTTCGGAATTAGGGGCGAGGTTGTCCATAGGTTATAGCGCTGGGCTACTAACCAGAGGCTCCGGGTTCAATTCCGAATGATGCCTCTTGGCACTCTCAGCTTTGCCCAAGCTGTGTGCCATTTTTCAGGTACCAAATCTTACAAGGAAACCGCAGGCAGCACAGGGAAAGAAACTGGCCCCCAAACCCTGATGCGTGAATTTCACACGTCGTTGGGATTAGTAACTGGGTGAGCTACCAAATCAGCATTCTGGTTTAATACTATGGCGGTGGTTCACAGAATTGTGTTTTAGGAGGTAAATTGGTGTTGGTAAAAATAATCAGAATTAGGTCACAATTCCCTCACCTCACTATTTCACGAATGTCCCTTCTCTCCCCTTAATATTTCGTGTACCCTACCACTACTGCAATTGTTTATCCAGCAAGCTACTCTCTGCTATAAAAATTATAATTTTTCATTTTTGAATTAATATTGTGCCCTGCATAGCTACTGGAATATCGGTCCGCCCAAACGCTGGAGCAAGAAAGAAACTACATATTTTATTGGTGCATTTAGACGGTATATTTAACAATATTTCTATATCATGGGAGTAGTGGCACAATTATTGGTCAAATTCTGTGGCACAGCAGCCTGATGAATACAGTACAGATGTGGAAAATGGAAGCGAAAAAACCTGGAGGTACAAGATAGTAAGATATGAACAGTGTAAAAGAATCGACAGCATGGAAGACTAATTATCCACATCACTAGAGTTATGCCTGCCTGAAGTAGAGATTAAGTTTAAGGGGAAATTAAGTTTCATCGAGTTCGTTACATGGACCCACGAATGCATTACGACACGGCTGACCCGGCAACAAATTCTTTTATTGGACACTTGAAATAAACACCCCATTACACCTACCTCATCTGCTAAAACATTCGGACTCACATGCCAGAAAGTTTCTTCATTCCTGTGGAGGCTTTAGATAGAAACTCTAGTGTTACGGGAACTTGGAGAAACTGGTCACGTTAAATTGAAAAATATTATTTTGTTACACGGCCAAATTAGGAGAAAAGTCCAAATCTGTTTGCGATTCTCGGGGCCGATCTCTTCAATAGAAACGCAGCACGTAAAGAACAAGGGGCGAGGTGGCCTAGGGGTAGCACGCTCGCCTGTGGATATAAAGGTCGCGGGTTCAATTCCCGGCAAAGGCGAAAGATTTTCTCAGCATCTTAAAGAAAAGTCTGGAACGAGGCAACGTCATTTGATGGCTGAATCAAATCTGATATACTAGCCGAAATAGCTAGTGGCATAACACCCCCCCCCTGCCTGCGGGGTATCGTGTACATTTTGTTTTTTTTAACAGTCATGAGGTTCGAAAAGATTCGGCTAAAAACATAACACAAGGAATTTACAAAAAAAACTATACTCGACTCCCAAAATATCCAATTGCAAGTGTCTTGAAAGAAAGATCGCTGCATAAATAAACAATGATTTACCTTAAAAGAAGTATCTTTACGCTCTGACTTCCTCCATTTACGGGTCTCGCTAGCACTAGCTTCACAGAAATCCACAGAGAATATCGATAGTAAAATATGGATATATGTCGTTTACAGAGTATCACAAAGTTCATATTACACTTCAACAGAGCGTCATCTTTCCTGTAAACTGTTTAAAACTACAGGCACAGTTTTCTTACTAATGCCTTTTCGTCGTAAGCTAATGTCGTTTACCATGACTAATGCTTTGTTTTTTTTTGTTTTGCAGTATTTTACGGATATGGTAGACATTTCGTAATTGTAATAAAAACTTGCTAAAATGCAAAATCCCTCTTTGCTAACAGCATTAGCTGGACAGTGTTTTTTCCTTGCGAACTGAAACAATAGTAATTAAAAATAAGAATATGGAAGTACAGATACTAAAATGGCACCAAAGAAATTTAACGCGAAACAGTAGTCTTCTTTTAAAGCCAGAAAAGCCTTCCAAAAACTGGAAACAGAAATTTTCTGAAATGCGCAAAATATTGTGTATATCAGAAACTAAAATCGAGAATCCACTTCTTGAAAAATTAACTACGTATAAAACAAAACTACTTTAATAATTATATTTTTCAGCAGGCATAGCAGTCCCCAATGAATGGGATTCCTCTATAACCCTCCTACACCCTCGTGCAGTACAGCCCTGTTTAAAAACAGTTTTTACATTTCACTTGGAACGAATGTTATGCAAGGCAGCGTAAATTACGTCATGCCAACAACCAATTTGCAAAGATCAGAGCCAAGAAAAGTAAAACAGAAGACACGGCCTCATTAAGAATATACCGTGTTATACATGGAGCAAATAAATGTTTCACGCGCGAAAAAAACATGAATATGAAGTATGTTTGACAGATATATTTTTTCAAAATTATTTATGAGTAACAATAATAATCGATGTATATTTGTTAGAAAGGGGCGTTGTATTACAGTGGTTAGAGCGCTTGGCTGCTTACCGGAGGGCCTGGCTTCGATTCCCGGTGACGATCGATTCTGGGCACCCTCAGCTTCACCCAAGCT
>LYUA01000760.1:39496-51647 GCA_002093875.1 Calopteryx splendens
AATTCTACATTTTGCATTCACGACGACGAAAAAAATGTTTTTATATCGCAAGGAGTGTATTATCAGGAATAAAATTGTACCAACATAGTTGCATTTTGTAGACGTCACAGCGGGTTTAAACAAGTCTGCCTACTAGAGGCATAATTTTGCGGGAAACCATCCTCCCCGTACTAACCCTACCTTCCCCTCCTGATCGCGCAAGGCTGGAGAAGTAAAATATCAGATGAACTAATGTGCATACCTTTACTTCCACCATTATTAAAAATTTTTCGCGTACTCTCATGGCTACGTGTAACCCAGATTGGGAACAGCTGAGAGCTCTCACAGGCGTCACAAGGAATCGAACCCGGGTCCTCCGGTTAATAGCTCACCGCTCTACCCACTGGACTACCGCACTCCTGTATTTACTAAGGCAGTGAATATTTGTTTCCAATTGACTGTGCATTTTACTTTACATAAGTGTTTGTGGTCCAGAGAAAAAGGTCTGACTCGATAAATTTGTTTTCAAATGCATCACGTCAAACTTACAGCACTCATCATTAAGATAATCATAGACAGGTTCGGATTTAAAATTGCCTAGCCTTACAATCCCCGCATGGGAGCATTTTCAATGTATCAAGAGTGTGATATTGCCTAATAAAGTCAATGAGACGGGAGAAAATTTCCATGCATTTAAGTTATAGAAATAGATACTTATTAGTTATGTGAGCATTATGACTTTCAGAAAGCGGTCAATTCTTAAATCAAAATAAATTAAAAACAGTAATAAACAACAAATCATTCAAAGCCGATTAACGCATCCAACCACAGTAATCAACTCGAAATTTGGTGAAGTGAGGGCTCAGCCAATACCTACTAATTGTAAGTCCAACGGCGTGTGAAATTCAAACATCAGGGTAGGAGGGCCCAGTTCCATTCCTTATGCCGCCTGCGGTTTCCCAGGTGGATCTGGTACTCTAAAAATAGTACGCAGCTTGGGTATAGCCGAGGGTGCATCACCCGGAATCGAACCCAGGCCCACCGGTTAGAAGTCTAATGCTCTACCCACTGGACAACCACACCCCCTAATTAATTCATACCCGGAAAATATTCAATTGAAAGGGAATTTTTCCGTGATCGTTTTCTTTTGACAAGCAATGAGAATCATTGAGATATTTATCCATATATAATTAAGTATACAAGCAAATCTTGAAGCAGAAAATGGATTGGTTCGTTTACCAATTACGAATAGCTGACTATAACAATAGAAATGCAAGTTCCTGATACATACTCGTAAATTTATCATTCTTTTAACAGAGTTTCGTGATCCAGGTATATTGATGGATGTACGTAATAAAAATTGAATTCGAGTCTTTGGAACACTTACATTCTGAAACTGATGTAGAGCTTGAGAAATTCTATTGCAAATATGTATTTTCAAGTGATTAGAAACTCTGAAAAATATCCTTATCATGGATGAGTAGTGCAATATTATCAACTTTGGAAGAGAATACTGGAAAATTTTTTTTCATCGGCAATAGACGTAACGTGGGATTCATTTAGGCACAACCTTCAAAATATACGTATTCATAATATGCGAGGAAGAAGAATATGCCTTCTTGGGCAAAAGTATACAGGCATTGGGAAAATATTTACCAAATCTAACTAATGGGACTAGACGCGAGGTATTTTCAGTTCTTCGTATGGATATGAGGCGTGGTAGCCTCGGTGGGTGAGCATTCGGCTACTAGCCGGCGGTCCCGGGTTCTTGGTAACTTGGGACACTGCCAGCTTTATCCAAGCTGTCTGATTTTTCGGGTACAAGATCTTCCTGGAAAACCACAGGCGGCGCAGGAAAAGGAATGTGGAATTATATGTGAATTTCTCACAGCGCTGGGGTTACAATTAGTAAAACCTCGAGTTAGGTGAGCTCTACCTTTATTTGACTAACCAATCTGCGGGCTCATTTCTGTGGCTATTTAGAAAGGATACATGCTTGTGTACGCGACGAAATTATGAATGTCAGCAAGAGGCCGTTAAATTTTAACATGATTATTTTAAATTAATTATCAATCTCAGTCAATAACTAATCAAATTTAAATCAATGTCATTACACTATTAAAATGCAACATTACTCTTATACATTATTTATTAAAAAGGTCACACTGTCTAGCATCCGATACAATCTAATCTTTCCCAGAATGAAATGGTCGAAGCAAGGACTTTTTAACAGCAGGAGTCACTGAATGACGATATAAATATTCGATAAATTTTATTCATGATCATAGTGACTGACAAGGGAAAAATTCATAACGCTTCGAAAATGATGATCTTGTCTGAATGTATGAATGAGTGTCTAAATGAATCCATGATCAATGTTTTCAGGTCGGAGCTCGCTATTACGGAACATTTCAACTGAGGTTTTAGGAGCAGTACGCAAAACATATTGATGAAAACATTAATTTGACGACTAAGAGTGAAATAAAAGAGGTTACCCCGGATACTGGAAATTTTGCGAGTAATTTTCACTTATGATCATTAAATTTAATTTCTTTCGCCTAATTTAATGTTTCTTTACACTGAAAAAATAAGAGAGTGCTAAAAGAAAGGTTTTAATTATGATAAACGATAATATATCGCGTCATTTCACGAATATTCTTCCAGAAGGAAGAGTTTCTTAGACTATGAATTTGTTTTGCTGGATTTTAGGTCAGATAAGACTAATATATCTTCTCCCAACGTCCAAAATTTGACTCTGCCACCAAGCGAGAATACCTTTTACCATGTGAGACAAGATCCTTCACCAATGCGAGCCCGTGGCCGAGCGTATAACGCACTATTCTCCTATTCGTCACTGTGTTGTAGCACCAAGGAATCCATTTTTCCAACAGTAGATGAATTTACAATACGATTTGATCTCAGTACTCAAAACACATTTTAAAAAGTAATGTGAAGGAATACTAACAAAACAACTACGTGATTTTATATCTTTTAATACGACTATTATTTTCTTCCAGGCAACTGAAGTAAAATTACTGGCGACTACGATGTACCACTAAATCTCCAGTATAATGGGCAATAAACAAGACTGTTAAAGAAGACTCTACACGTCATTTGTGTCAGTGATTTTCCAGGACCCTTTGACGAAGGGATTTATTCAGTTAATACTGTTTGATAAGAGCATCTCGAGTGAGTGCGTTAGTGAAAACAAAAACCGGCGTGGATCGAGAGGTCACAGGGTCTCCACCACCACGAAGAGAACTCCGATGAACACCCTCAAGTGCCTCATCCGTTTCCCAGGACCCACCTCGCCAACGGGCCTAGAACCCCTCGGGCATTGGAGTCACTCTCCCTCCTTCCACCGAAGGATTCGCTGTCCTATATTCTAAGTGACTAACCGCCCAGTGAATCGGATTCCACACCTGTGATCATCATCCCCCGAGTTCCAGCTGACCAGGCGAGAGGCGTGGCCGTGCGGCCCTTGGACCTTGCCCGCGCGCCCCCATGTTCAAGCAGGAGCCGCGAGGAGGTGGACCCTCGGGGGTGTCGGTGGGGGGAGGGAACAACGGCTCCCACCACCCCCCGCCGATCCTACTTCCCCCGCCGCCGCTCGCCCCATTGCCCCCTCCCTTAGGAGGCGTTAAAAGGAGGAGGGGTGTCGATGGAGGAGTGGACGAGGAGGGAGGGGAGGCGGGGCCGATGGAGGCAGCCTCGGGTGTCCTGAGGGTGGATGGAGGGGCCGGACTCGACGAAGCAGTCGGGAAGTTGCTGGATGGTGAGTTTACGAGACTGTCTCGCCCCCACCCACTCACACCAATTTACACGATCCGAGTGATTTCGGGGGATACCAAAGTATGGCTTGAACAACTAAGTAACCTAATCTTAAATAAAAATGAACTATTCCAACATTTTCCACTCACTCCTCCCAATCTAAGTTAACATCATTTTTGTCTCTATTAACACAAATAATAATTTTTTGTAAGTTCACAAAGAATTTTAAGCTGCGCCAAAAGCTGACAAAACCAGACAAAGAGTCCGAAAAGGCTGGATTGTTTTCATAGTTCTGCCTTACAATTACTGAACACATACGAAGTAATTCAACTGTGCTGACTTTAATTATATTATAGTAATTTTCTCAAACGAATAAAAGTTGGTTTTAAGAAAATGAGCGGGACAAAATAAAAGCATACTTTAGGACAAGCTCAGGAGTACGTAAATTTAAAGACTTATTTTTGACCCCTGTCAGTTACAAGTTTGATTCTCCTCGACATCAGGGTAAAGACTGCTTAGAACAACTTTAGAGGAGCTGTATATATTTGGAGAAAATGAAACACACGATAAACATTTAAAAATCACAAGCTCGCTGAACTATTTCGGGGCGACATTCCGCCTTGTCAACTGGAGAAAACTTGAGATAGGAGGAAAGAAATAGGTTGAGGGGACGAAAGAGGGGGAAGGGGTGTGGTCGGAGGAATGGGAAATAAGTGCAGTTTGATTAAGACCGGGATGCTGGTGAACCATTAGTGTCCAGATGAGTGCCAATTCACGAGTCCTAACCTCCAAGTTGGTGGAGGGTTCTTAAATGGTAAATGAGAAACTGGATGAAATCCAGGAGATAGGAATGAAGATTCTGCAATATCCGGAGAAGCGAAGGTTGACAATGAGTGTGTAGGTGACATTTTTAGAAAAGGAATTGGGGTTGGAGCTGATTGTGAGTAGACAAGTGACGTGAGATTGTGAAGGCTTTGGGTGAGAGGAGCAAAGTTTTACAGTGGTGGCAGTTTCAGGACGATTAAGGGAGGTGTCAAGAGGGTTTACCAACGGGTGCGTAAATTTTAAAACGTGCTTAAGGTTTGCGAGCCTTTTGAAGGATAAGGGGCATTGGGGGAATAATGAGGAGGTGCTGTCACTACTTTTTTAGCGTAGTATATTTCTTTAAGTACATGTTTTAATCTTTGTGTTCCCCAAAGTAGGTGGTGCACATGTTGAGTGTACCGGATATTGATACTTTGGTGTGTGGTTGACGGAAGAAGGGAGAATTTTCTTTTAAGAGATGCTCCGGGTAACCGATATCATAGATCGAACTGCATATTTGCAATGCACCTGTTTAAGACGGAAATATTTATGCAACAGGAGCGTGGCAGTCAGTGGTTAAGAGTGCTGGACTGCTGACCGGAGGGTGCAGGCTCGATTTCCAGTTACGGCTGATTTTGGGCACCCTCAGCTTCACACAAGCTGTGTACCATTTTTCGGGTACCAGGTCATCCTGGGAAATCACAGGAGGTATAGGGAGATGAACTGGCCAACCTATCCTTAAGTGTGAATTTCACACGCTTTGGGCTTAGTACTGGGTGATCACTACCCTCACCTACCAAACCGATCATCGAGTTGATTACTGTGTTTTATATTCATGCAAATCCGTTTCCCCTACATTGGAAGGGATTAGGGGATTGTGTGTTTGGTGTGGAAGGGATGGAAACTATTGTTACATAGGTATTGTTAGTGATTTGTCGGTTTTGTGTGCACGTGTGTGTAAATGAATGGTTTAAGACGAATATCATTTCGAAGAAAGTGATGGTGAAGTCGAAAATGGAAAATGTACATTTAACCCAGAAAGATGATTTTAGATTTGAAATGAAAGTATTGAGGGAATAATAATGTCAAAGGGTCCAAAGGAGAAAGATGTGGCCCATTAAGAAGTTGGTGTTTGTTGGTGCCATTCGGGATCCAATGTATTTGGCCTGATAGAAGAAGCGACCTTTTTTCCCATTCTCGTCCATTCCGCCTTTCATTACCTGCCCTCAAACAATTGTTTATCACTTTCCACCAAAGAATCTTTGAGTTTTAATGAACTCAGTTCCTTCAATCTTTGAGTTTGAGCTTGAAGAAACTCGACCCTCCTTCACTGAAGAAAACTCAGTCTCAAGATACTACATGCATTTACTCTTACTTACTCTTTATGTGCCACGACTTCACCAACCAAATGAATTTTTCCAGAGATGAGCTAAATAAATTTCTCATACCCATAAACGTGGATATACAAAGTTTTATGAACATTTATAGAGCCTTTTCCGAGTTAGCATTTACATTCATACAATTATTGCTCTTATTATAATATAGGATATCACTCCACCCTTAGCCTATATTTTCCAATTTATTAGTTAATCTTGTTTAAAACGGAATTAGGGGTATGTAAAATTAATTTTAACATTAAGCAAATTTTTTTCCGAACCAAAAAAATAGATCTTCAATTTTTTTAGGTAAATATTTTCTTTCAAAGCAGAGGACAAGGAGAGATAAAAATGTTTTGTCTAATGTTTTTAAGTACACAAAAAAATTAAACTTTGCCTACCAGAGTATGGTAATACCTTGAAAACAGTGTGGCACAAACATAATTCCGACCGAAATAGTCAGAACTTTACAAAAGAAATATCTAATGAAAAAGTGCGTAAGCAATAAATATGAAAAAGAAGACTGCAAGCCTCATATGGCAACGATAAGGTATAAAAAATTATTTTTTTAACATAATGCCGTAATTTTGTAGTTTTTGAAACGTTTCGAATTACTCTGCTTTCCTCAAAGTAAGATACCTTAAATACGAGAATCACTTCGAAATAGGAGAGCAGTTTCCTACGTCAAAAATATATGTGAGGTTTTTAACGCAGTAGTCTCATGGAGTGGGGAGATGACTTTTACGGGCTTTATTCTCGTTTGGAAGGCATTAAAACACATTAGCGTTCCTTTACTCCCATGCCACACGTTCATTTGGTGGCTCGCGGCGTTAGATGAAGGTGTAAATATGACATTTGCTTATCACAAGTGAACTTAATACTTTCATTTCATTTAATCATTTGGTTTCCCATTATTCAGAGATTGATGAAAATATTACCTCTGAAGCCTAATTAATAATAGATTATTAAAATGCAGTTCTGTCTCGGTCGTCAAGGAAAAACTAGGAAAAAGAAAAAAATGTTACACGCAGCACGATCACTTCGACACTAGGCCCATCGACGTGGAGAGCGAGGGCGGAGCGGTTGGATAATTTCTCCCAACTACCTCCACTCCTTTCCTGCACGGTCATCACACCTCTCTCCCCCCACTGCCCAGATCCTCCCCCACGGAAATCCCCATCACCCCTCCTTGTATTCTTTCCTCATTTGTTTCTCCTCCCTTCACCTCGCCCACCGCATCAAAAGCTTCCCACCACCCTCCCAAACCCCTTCGCCCCCATACCCACCCACCTACCCATTCCAGGCCAGGCCATCCCCCAACCCCTCAACCACACCTTCGCCTTAAAAAACTGACTCGAGCCGACCGAAAGGTTGGTTTGTTTGTATCCCCTTCCCCTCTACCCGTTTGTTTTTCCCACCACCGCGCCTTCCTCCCTCCGTGTCTCTCCCCCGCAGTTCCCCCTACCCTTCCAGCGCGCGTCCATCCCCCCTTCGCCGCTTGCTCAGCCCCTCCGCACAATGGGCCCACTCTTCTTCCCTTTGACTCTCCCTCCCTCTCGCGAGCTTCGTTTTTTTGTTGCGTCGTCCCGGAATGACTGACCCATCCGCCGTCTTAGGAGAGTGGAAACACCACCGCCGTCCCATCCCACCCATATAACTAACTATCTCTCCGAGCCATCCATCCAGCCTCCCCCCCCGAGTCGTCCCCCGCACACGCACTCTTCCCCGATGCATCCCTTCAACCTCCCCCTTCACGTGTGGCCATCCGTTGTTTGCGGGACAATAATGAAAGTTCATTCCACTCTCCTTTTGCGCGCAAAACCTTAGCAAAAACGCTGTTTTGGAAACGAATGACACGATTTATTTCATCCATTTCATTTTACGTTGTACCCAACTGGAAGACTATGGCAAGGTTAATAGGGCACTAAAAACATGAGGATAATATTTAATGACATTTTAATATGGGGCATTTGAAGGGGTGGAATAGAGGAGAATATGGCAGTGTTAGTGTGTTCTTCATTTGCATCTACTGTTAGTGATAATTTTAAGCGTATTTTATCATACCAACACTGTCTGCTGAATGTGCTTCGAATGAAAGCAATTCGGAAATGAAGGATTGCATTCCGCGATTAAATATAGCCTAAATAAACACATTTATACATAATTCCTCGTCAATATAATTCGCACTAGTCAAAATGTCACACGGCACGATATTATAACATTCTTTGGTATTTTTCATGCATTTTTCTTTTTCTTAATAAATATATAAAAATCGGATGTATAGTTGAAGTTTGAGTTTTAAATAAAGATATAATACCCAAAAATCGTATCAAAGTGCTTCTTATTTACAAAATATCTTGACTTAAATTTTAACGAATCACTTAACGTTTAAATTGTGAAAGATTTCACAGAGCAGTCATTGCATATAAAGAAATATTTCAAACGCCATGGTCTCTTGGGCTGCTATTGAACACCAACGGCCAAAATAACGAACCAATATCGTGATCCACAAAACGAACTCAGTTTACAATCGCTGATCCAGAGTTCAAGATTGACTATGTATATTGATAATCAACCCCGGACTGGAAACAATGAATTCACCCAAGGAAGCTGACCGATGAGAAGAATTTCTTAGCTCAGAGCAGTAGCAGCGGGCAAGACAAAAGAATGACGTCGACGGGGTATCACTTCTCCCCAGAAGACAATAAAAAGTCCGCCGTCTAAACAAACGCGCAATCCACCGAATGCCATGTCACTTCCAACAACAGCATCTTTCATCCCTTCTTCCCTTCCCACCCACCTTTTTTATTGCATTGGGTTATTTTTTGAAGACTTCATAGGGTTGCCGCCATCAATCGCCAACTCCTTGCCCCAGAAACAATATCTCCAGCACTAGACCAATAAACGGGCTAAATGAAACTCTGCAGTTATTTCACACCTATTCAATCTTTCGTCGAGTACCCCGGATGATTGAAAATATAAATTACAGAAAATGCTTTTCGAATAAAAAAACCGCCAACAACCCATTTCGTGGCGTTCCACATCACCTGACAAAGAAAGCAAACTATGATGTAGTGTGTGAATATTTTCGAAATATATGTAGCAAAAAGATTATAAAAATCGCCACTAGCTAAAGGCCAAAGACGTTATGGCATTAGATTCCGAGTCTAGGCGGGATAATTACACACGCATTATTTTTCTTCACTCTGAGGCAAGTATCACGTGGGCGTAGGTATACATAAAATATGGCAGGAATAGCCTTTTCACAATCATAATGAGCATCGGTGAATCTTAGTGAAAGTCACATCTTTCAATTGCTTCCTTTTTTGTTTGAGGATATCAGCGGTAAAGACTATATTTCTTTTTCTTACCAATCCATTTTAACGTAGACGGTCATGCTTATTATATGTATATTATTTTTTATGATAAGTATGGAAAAATATTACATATATGGAAAGTAAGTCTAAGTTAGTAAAGATAGAAAATTTCAAAATAAAAATATATTTGAAAAGCAAGTAGAAAATTGTATATTCTAAACAGTGTCGACCTTGTCAGGGGGATCCTCAAATAAAAATATCACATATGGACAAAAAAATTAATGGCGTTGGGAGGGATACTCCAAGATTAATTCCTAAATTTCCTTGCCAACCTGAAATGCACTTCGAAAACCCTGAAACCTCCATGGCAAAAAAAATCGCGAGTGCTGGTAATCCCAGAATCTACAGGAAATACCTACATTAATCTTAGAGGGTTTTCCTTGTGCCAATGATAATGTAAAAACACAATATTTATGTAAAATTAAAATTAAATGTAATTTTAAAATTAATCACCAAAAAATTTCGGGACCAAGCTTTGACTTTGTGGTTGTAACGTGCAAATAAAGAGGTCAGAAAGAATTCGATTTTTCTTTTATGTCGAATTAACTCGAGACTTGAATAAATTATTGAGACATAGATTTATTTCTATTTCCCCGAGCGGAATGAAATCTAAGATAATTTCCGAAATTTCACAGTACATTTCATGATTTGATACTTATCTTGACAGGCCGCAGCAATATGCCGGTAGAATGACAACGCATATTTAATTTTTATGTAATGCATTTGTAATTTAAAGTAATCCACATTAGACAACAAAGATTAAACGTAATTCTGAAGAATAAGGTCAGACGAATCAGTGAATAGTAAGGTAAATAAAATTCGGAAGTGGGGTCTAATATATTCAAAGGCTGCCAAAGACATGGAATAAAAATCTCCAATAATTTAACAATGTGTTAAATTGACTGTACCTATTGATGAAAAAATCAAGTTTATAATTTTTTGATACACCCTATTTATTTTTATTCCAAAAGAAAGTGAAGAACAAGAAAGCAAGAGGATTTTCCTTACTCCATAACCAGGCCTACCAACCAAAACTGCACCAATATGAATAACGAAGTTGAGGTAATTTTTTTATATTTATCTAATAAATAAAAATATGCAAATATGTATGCAATGCTAAGCATTACTTGTTGAGTATGTACTTACCGATACTCCTATTCCTCCTGTTCCTCTTTTGTAAACATAAATGCATCATTTCTTCGGTGGCGGTCGATCGCCCAGTATGATCCAGTTTCCTGTCCAAAAAAAAACATTCGGTATTAATCAGCATAATAAATAAATTTTATTAGACTTTAGCCTTTAAATTTTATGACAAAGTTAATCTAAACTTAATGGAGGCATTAAAAAAATTCCAATTCAAGAAGGGGAAATCAGTGAACCAAATAAAGAAAATATTCCTCCGCCATACTTTTGGGTATGAATGTCACGACTATTTGAATGAAACGATGAAATACAACGAATAATAAATATAAGACAATGTAAGTAAGAAAAGTGCATAAGGTATTGCACAGAATAATATAATGATGAATAGTAATCCTCATTGTTGAAACTATTTTCCTTCCCGAAAATTAACGCAATACGTAATTAGACGTAAACGAGGTAATTTCGGGAGCTAATGCCCTATTCAACAACAAAATCACAATAAGTCTCAACTACCGGCGGAGATGGGATCTTTCAGCTGAGTTTTACCATAGACTACATATCAATTGAGTGTCCCGTCAATCATATTATATATACCGCTAAAACACGCATCAAATGGTGCTTATCAAAGGTGCCCTTTCACATACAGCCGGAAGGCCGCTCGTGAGGTCTGTTTATACATTTTCTGAAGGTCGAATGCTCGCCCTGCACACGCACGGCCAACCGCCTAGTTGCGACCTGCAGCTTTCTTATCGTACTGTGCGCGTGGGTGGGTATGAGATGGCCAAAACCGTCACTCTTCTCTCTCTCTCTCCAACACTCGACTTCTTTCCGACACTGTCTACATTTCCCTTACTGTCTAAGTAAAGATTGCATACATTAACGCAAGAGAGGGACCCGTTCAAAAGTTTAAATCTGCCGTGATTTCATTAACAAAAATGAATAATGAATCCTTAAACAGCACATAGCAATCATGGATCTTATTTCCAATTCATAGCAACTTTGCATCACATATATAGACGTGTTTCACTTTTCTGTACACGAAGTGGAAACTGAATTATAGTTTTGATAGCGAAATTTTATTCACATTCATCCCGATGAGCTTAACTTAATTCTTAGAAATTATTTATTTTTTAAGTAGTTAATGAGTATCTAGAAGGTATTTAGAAGAGTAAGTATATAAAAAGAATACAATGAAAAAAGGTTGGAAACTTGGAAAGGAAACACACCATGAAAAACAATGAGATTGTACGGAGAACAAGGGAAGTGCATATTGAAGGACAAAATACAAGAGAAACGCTAAGGATCAAATACTTAAGGCAAATTAAAGCAGATGTAATAAAAGAAAACTACCCGGGACAAGAAGAATTATTTTTTTAGATTATAACAGAACTGTTTAATATGGTTACCTGATAAGAAAAATAATTTAAATTGACTTAAAACATTCTGGTCACATAAAAATACCTGTTAAAAAAAGGTTTAATATTGTTAATAATAGTAATCTTCCAGTTTAAGTAGGTTTTTGATGGACACGCCCCTACAGTAACCCTTTCTTCATTTCTACATACTTTCCGCCTCCCTTCATTCCATCTAACATGCCTAACCTTTTCCTCCCTCTCCCTCACTTACCCAAAATTCTATCACATCGCATTCTTCAACAATCCATCACCACCCAGCACGCCCTGCATCCACTTCTCCTGCCTT
>LYUA01000760.1:53406-63890 GCA_002093875.1 Calopteryx splendens
TGGGTGAAGCTGAGTGTGCCAAGAGGCATCACCGGGAACCGAACCCCGGCCCTCAGGTCAGCAGTCCAGTGCTCTAACTACTGGACTACCGCGCCCCTTCTGAGTGAAATATGAGACGAAATATATCAGTGTAATATTCTTTTGTAAACCACTTTAAAGTCATATATTTATCAACTCTAGATATTCTGTAATTCAATTACAAATAAAATGCAATTTCTTGGACATGATTCCTCGAGGCTCAATTTTGAGATGAATTAGACCTTAATTATGAAAGGCTTGATTCGTGCATTCTGCGTATCCTTTCTTTATTTGAAATCTTCATTTTTTTAATAAGAAAAATATTGGAATTTTGAAAAATGCGAAAATTAAACTGGATCATTCACGATCCTCGTTCCGTAATCCGGGCTTGTCTAAATCCTGCTCACCCGCCCTCCAGCCTTCCTCCACTCGCCCCCTACACCCCTCTCTCCCACCACAAGCCCCTACCCACCCGCAACGCACCATATTCCTCCTCCCAGCCCCCCCTCTCGCCGCGGAACCAACAACCCTTCCGCGGGCACACGTGCTGCGTCACTGCATCTGAAGCTGAGACCGGAGGGGGAGGGGGGCGAGGTTTGTTTGACGCCCGGGGCGGGTGCTGGCGATACTTCTTTCCTCCCCCACCCCCTCTCTCTTCCTGTTTGTGAAATGTGGAGGGGGGAGTGGCCGAGGGAGATCGGAGGCGAGAGAGGCTCGAAGGACGGGGAAGAGGGAGATTTGTGAAATATGATTTATTTACCATTCGAATACGCGGCAGGACCGAGTTTTAGCCGTGACCATTAAGCCAGGGACTCCTTGGAAGATTCTATCCGTTGAGAGGTTCGAAAAATTCCTCAGCCAAGTAACCTTTTGCACCGACCATGCCGAGTTTTGTAGGTGGAATGGTCGAACGGCTGGACGAGGGCGTAATTCACTAATGATCGGTGAAAATTCGTTTATGAAAGGTCGAAATGCTTGGTGGACTCGCCAAAAAAGATTGTGGCCCCACATCTATCCGTGCCACTTCGATGTTCAGCCAATCACTATTTTTTTTCTTTTCTACAGTAATAAAATTAAGTAATGTGCCAATCATAACGAGCCCCGCTACCCCCAAATGAATTAATTTTATAATAATCAGTTGCAGGTAATTCAATGATGATAGCTCACTTTCCAGAAATACGTAATGGAACGGCCACAAAGGCTCCTTCAAGCGATATCCACAATAATATCTCCTGGTGACACAAGGGAAACCTCAACGTAAAGCTAAAATAAGGCACATTAATGGAATACTGGGAAAATAAATTCCATCGTATAAGTAAAGGGACACCCAGGTGAGGGTTAGTCGGGATCTAATTGAACGTTCGAATACCGCCCAATCCTTACTAAAAATATTTATAAAATGTTAAGAAACATGGTGAAACAAAAGAGCAGTCACCGTGAGAGGAAAAATCGTCGCCGAGAGACAAAAATCCAAAAGTTCGAATGTGAACGTGATTTTGAGAGACAATTTCGGCTGGTAGGGAAATCTCATTCATCATGAGTTTGCTACATGAGGGCCAATTGTCAATGAAGAATGTTACGGGGAAGTAATGAAGGGTTTGAGAGAGAAAGTGCACGGAAAGATATCGGAGGCGTGGACAAACAAGACCTGGATGCTGCACCATGACAGTGCACCCGCTCAAGCGTCGGCGCTCCTATCCTTGAGTTTCTGGCGAAGCATCATACGGGTGGTGTACTCTTGACAACTCTACTCCCCCCATAGATTTGGCCCCTGAGGAATCTTTTTCCCAAAGTGAAATCCACCCTAAAAGGTTGCCGAATTCAGACGATAGAGGAGATCGCCAATAAAAGAAAGAAAAATCGCCAAGAGACCTTCGCACCAACTCTTAATATACTTTTCAAGACCCGTTCCATGAATGAAAAAAAACCTTTGGCAACGATGTATTAATAGTGGAGGGGATTACTTTGAAGGAGGCAGGTCTAATGCGTCTGTAGTAAAGTAATAGTTGAATCGAAAAAATATTTCGGTATATTTTCCAACAAGCCTTTCGACCTCATCAAACATAGGGAGGAAATATTCGAATGAAAAATTTAAGGCCAAGTGTAATTTCAACTTATGTAAAACTCATCTTGTAAATGCGTACTAGGCAGGCATTTGGGACTCAGGTGAATCACAAACAATACAAAGGAAAGCGCTCGAATCTTGAAAAATTGTCATTATGGAACAGATAGCGCCACACAACTATTACAAAATCTTAGAGGAGAGCAGATAGAAGATTAGAACCACAATTTAACGCACTGAAAAACTAAAAATCGTAGGAATCTTTCGCTGAAAATGCTAGAATAACTCTAGTCCCGCATTATACACGAGAGTGAGATTAGATAGACCAGAGTTAGATTACGCCCGAGAAATGCCATGACAGTGACTTCCACGGAGTTGCACGCTGCTGCGCATACATTTTCGAAAAATTCAAAATGTAAAAATCATTCGCCTGAACCGGCTGAACCTGAAATGCGGGTAACTCCGTTTAAGTCACTGCCGTGGCATTTCCCGCAGTTTCTTTGAAAAAGTTAAGCACCTAAGTGTTTAACAGTTGCTTTAACCTCGTGGATGGTGGCGCTATGCGCACTCTGATGACGATTACTTTGTGACATTACGTGTACGGTAATTCGTAAGGACATCTTATTCCGTTTAAAGCTCTTAAAAATTCAGTGTAAGAGGAGGTAGCTTAACTGGCTAAAGCACTCAGCCGGAAATCAAGGGATCCGGGTTATAGTCTGTTCGAGTTCTGGTTCAGGCGAATGATTTATGTATTGTGAATTTTTTCGCATATGGGAACCTTAATTCTTAAAAGTTGTAATCATATCAAGCGTTCCAATTTTCTCAGTCGGATTGCCAATCAATGCCCTAAGCAACCGCGTGGCTCGCCTGAAATTAAATACACCATTTGTCATATTAAACTATTCCGCATTTTCTGAAAGGTTCAAAAGTACAATTATAGGACGTCGTCACGCATTTCAGGAATTTATATTGTCTGATTCCACCCGGTATCAATAAAGATGATTTAAAGATACACCATCGCCCACATTTTTCAACCAAAACACTCATGCAGTCCTACCAAATGCTAAATTGTGTTCGCCATTTAGCTCACTCCTCTTGAACCTTTCCTAATTCATCCTCTCCTTGATATCCCTTTCAATGTACTTCGATATCTCTTTTACAATTATTCTGGTGTTTTCAAAAAATACTTACTGCTCAATCCTGTGTAATGCATCACCTTCTTCACTTCAACAGTCATCGTTTTTATATGCCTAACTAGTGATGCGAACACTTTCCCTCTAGTGATTCATTAATCGACATCACCATACTATATACTACATTTGCTAATAGTATGACAAATAATGAGTTCTAAGACTACTGGCTCTGTTATTTATTTATCCTATTTTACTCTAAGTAAAATATTTATCCTAGTTCGGGACCTTCTTTTCTGTATTTTTTCCATTTTGATAGTAAATCAAGCGCAGAGATTATTGCATCATTTTCTTCGTATCTAATAATGTCGTATTTTCTCTATTTTGGGGACTAAACTCTTATTCGTCATATCTATTACACCAAAAACGTACTTAATATGAAGCCGTGATAATGAAAAACAGCATATTACCTCCACTTTATTGTCACCCTCACAAGAAATTCTTTAAATTATTACTATGGTTTTCATTGGCGTAATTACAGATTTTTTCTGTGTGAAAGTTGGGGTAGCTGGATGGCATTGGCGTTGCTTCTCGCCAAGTTGGTTAATCTGGTCTTCAACAGCCTGCTCTTTCAATAGTCATCACGTCTGAATAGTCAGTTACACTGTCCACACAAAGTTTTTCGCAGTGTTCTTCCAAAACTTGAAACGTAGACACTTTTTAGCAAATGTTAATGCAATAAAATAATAAAAACATTAAGTGTTCATACTTCATTCGTAATTTATTCGTTAAGTATTCGGTGCTTATACAATACCCTGTAATTATTTCATAATACTATCGCGTGAAAGGTAAACCTATTGCTTCTGCAAAATAGGAAAAACTATTGTTTTTCATCTTTCGATCGTAAACGCTTAATCTAAAATTTAACAAAAAGATTTTTAGTTAAAACAAACACATCCGCTCCGAACTAATGGAGGAAAGCGCTTTGTGCAACATCCGTCGTCACTACATCAGTAAAAAAATCTGCATTGATTGGTGATAACTAAGTGTGACGAACCCTTATGTTTTAAGCCCCCTGTAGACTCTACGAGTAAATCTCGGAGGTGAGACGGCAAAACGGGGATAGCTCGAAGGACATTAAATTAGCCTCGTCGACGGAAAGGGTCCTAGTATCCAAAAGCCCTAAGGAAGTATAAAGATGGTTTATAGTTTTCTGATTTGTTCAATCCGTCTGTCGCATATATTAAACAAGAACAAATGTGGAACATTGTGGCGCCTCAAGAATAAAGGTAATTCTCATACACTGTTGCCATTTTTCTGATAATTTAAGAAATAGCTATAGATAGTAAATTTAAATGGAAGTAACATTTCTCATACGCATGAACGGTAACATTTTTATTCATTTCAAATCTTTATCAACGGCTCTTATTCAACGTTTCATAAAAACGGCATAAAATCTCGACACATATTTTGGTAGAGTGCCTAAAATGTACATGGAGAAAGTTGCTATTACTGGAAGGTATTACTATTCCAATAGAAGATTAGGAGGAGCTGCTTCTAAACCCTTTGTTTTTTGTAACTTTTGTGTAACTTCCGAGATGTTTCAAAGAGAAGAAACACACTTTCAAGCCTAAATATTCTCAACTCTCTTTCTATGCTTAATTTCCAGATATGCATGAATATAGAGCAAACAGAAGATTTTTAAGACGTTTCAAAGGAATATTACGGTCAGTCAAAAGGTTTCCCTGGAATATATTGCTTTATATCAGCTAAATTACAAAACCCCTGCAGGTACACAATCATATGTTTCTTGATGATTGTCCTCATCTTAAAAGTACATTCAGGCTAACTTCGAAGGAAGTTCAGGTGCATCTGTTGAAACCGCATATATTGCTGCTTTCACCCAAGTAATTAGATACAGTAGTACGGGTAATTATTAGTAACATGACGGAACATAACGGAAGTGGACCCTTTAAATTCTACATACCGGAATATTTAACTCTCCAGACGCTGGCGATAGTAAAGCAGTGTTCGTTAGAATTTGCACCAACCAAAATAGGCGAAGATGTAAGGGAATTCAAGTTTTAACTCCAAGGAAAGATTTAGGGCAAGATCGTTCGGGTATGGACTACTGCCGCTAGGAAACGGAGAGAGAAGACTCAAATGCATGCTGGACCCTCGCGCATGAGATCTCAAATTTTTTAGCTCACCTCGGGAAAATATTACGACAACCAAAATTTTAAATATTGTTCTCCATCCACCTCAAACTCATTACAGTCCAAAGCTAACCCCTCTACTGTTCTAAGGAATCACCCACATAGTCTTAGTATGCAGATTATTTGATTCAAACTCATTATTTGGATTGCATTTTAACGTTTGGATCCTCACTCAAAATGTTTCAACACTGAATTCCAAGTCAAATGTTGCTTCACTGCGTGCCTTTCACATGATACTTCAATTGAACGCCACACAACAAAACATGTTCTCGAAGATACTATAGGAGCCAAAAAAAAATTTCGCGGCGGATTTTTTGAAGTGCACATGCTATGGAGAACATAGACCACTGTTTCCAGAGCATGCAATTATCAAGCTTACCGACTCTTTGGAGCGAGAGAAGAAAATCTCTATATTTACTAACAATTTGAGTAAATATTTCTTCAACAAGTTAACGATCGAAAACTGCAACTGCGGCAAAGGATTTTAGACACATATTACACACAGGTGAGATTTCCATTACGGCCAGCATTTGATACGGATAGAGGAACTTAAAATAATTTGATGTTTTGAAGTGCATTTCACATTATTCCGTGAACTGTCTGCTAGTGTTTCGCCACATATTGGCAAAATCTATCCATTAAGAGGCATTCAAGCCCGCAGCCTCCGAGTCAGCCACTGAGCACGTTACCTTCCGAAATAGCCAGGTTGGAGGGTACCGATAGATACTAGTAGGAACCCCACATCATCACTATGAATCACTTTATCGAGGTCAGCGAATATATATGTTATGGCTTTAACTACATAATTAGACGTTTCAAAACTGCGTTGGCGAAGAAAGACATCAAGTTGTTTTCTGTTAGCTTCTTACTCCTTTTCATTAGAATTCTTCAGAAATTTCCATGCGGCTTTTTAAATGTCATGAGGGGAGCCAGTAATCTTCACGTTGATGGGAGCAAAGTGATAAACGTCTCCATCTTTTGTTGTCGTTTGGTTTGGAGGGTGTTAAAAGGCCTCTCTTTAAGCATGTCGTGTTTAACCCTGAGGAAGAGACTAATTTAAGTGGTCGTAGATAATTCAATGATCACGCCAACGACCTTTCTTCCCTCTCTCCCTCCGCCCAAATTCTCTTTAAACTTTCGCCTTGGAACGAACGAATGCGCTCACCAATTTTCACGGAGTCGTGCTGTAGGTGGGAAGGGGTGGCTCCTTCCGACTCCTCACTCCCTCCACAACTTCTTCATCTTCAAGTCGCTCCATCTCCATATCTTCCGTCGCGGCGAGCGGGAAATAGAAAGGGGGGGCGATGACGGCGACTGTCGGGAAGAGGAAGTTGAACGGGGGGGTAAGGGGGCGGTTTAGGGATGCGCTCCATTAAATAAATGTCCTCCCCACTCCGTCAACGGTTTCCCCTTCTTCCAACTCCCCGCCTCCCGAGCCCTCGCCGCCCGCTCTATTTAGTTGGGCACCACAATCGAAGGAGACTCCTCCACCCCGCGAAAACCCCATCACTCTTCCACCGCCCCGTGAAATGCCTCTTCCGTGAAATGACTCCCGATTCAATTACGGGGTGGCGCCTGAGACCCCTAATCGGCCTTTTCTACTCCGTTGTACAGTGCCACCATACTCGAACTCATCGACAGGGGAAACTATCTCTAGTCCTCTGTACTTCAACAAGAATTTACTATCTTTCTGACACCAAATTGGGTATTTAATTTTTCTGATACAATACATGCGTACAGGATTTGAATAACGGAGTGAACTGGTTTATTTACAGGTTTGCGGATCAAACACTGCTTTAAGGGTGCTTAAATAGGAATAGTGATATCTCATGATGAAGTGAATTGGGTATCACATTGAATAGGAGTAATTCAATTAGAATTGAATAAGCTCTAACACGCTCCGAATTGTTCTTTAAAAGAAATATTCTACATTTTGGGACAGACTTAATGGGGAAAAAATTAAAAAGAGTTTATAGAGTCAATTACACCAACAACTTTACTTGCGTCTCTCTTACATAAAGGTGAAACAGAGAAAAATATTTCAAAACAGAAAAAAAGATTAATACCTTAAAAAGGTTCTTTAATTATTTTATTATACCCTCGGCAACACTGCATGTAATAATAGTCATTGTGTTATTAAAAACAAAAATTTCGGAATAGAAAGCTATCCAAGTTAATATAATCAGGATGAAAATGACACGGATACCAATTGAGGATTCGTTAAAGAATGGAAGGAATTAAATTTCTTTCGTATTTTCACATTTTTGTGTTTTCCGAATTTAATATCAACAGTCATTGTCCAGAATAAACTGCGATATTACAGATAAATTTGGGTAACTGAGCTGAAAAACATCGAAATATTGGAAAACTTCTTCAGTTCTCAGCAAACAGTTGACTACTCGACGTGCTAAGGGATTTGAGAAATTCGTGAATCTTTTGGTGAACTGCAAGGATTTCTTCGTGGTAACAAGAATGTCATCGTCTACGCCAACGCTCGGCAATGTAAGTTAGATCTTTCGGCTGCAATCTGACAGTAGAAGGCTCTACTAAATCCCGCATTCCGAGAGAATCTCTCCTAATAAAATGCTATTTTTGTTGGCTTGTAAAACTATTTACCGGAATGCGTTGCCCGAGAAATATCCACAAATTGGTTGTTCATACCGCGACAAAACAACAAACAGACAACTACAGTCTACTCCTGCCACCCATTATTATGTTAAAACATTGAAGACAACAACTGGCAGAGCTTCAAAATAAAAAAATTAACCGTAATCAATACCATTACAAGTAATCTCTCTCGGCGTGAAACATTTTTTAGCATTATAATTTGGGATGTGTGCATGATTACTTCCAGTGAGGAAAGTGAAAGGGTACCATGACTGAAATGACCAATAACTCCATAACTCCAATTACCATAACTCCAAATAACATATGTCACCAAACGTCGACTGGTGAGATTCAGTAGATATTTCATGCGAACTACGAATTAAGCATCAATTGACTAATGGATGCATGAAAAATGTAGCAATCAAGTGTTTTGTGGCTGAAAATCGTCATAAATATTTTATATGCTGCTATTGGGTCAACCATGTTCGGTTTCTCCAACTTATAAACTTAACCAGTACCATATTGCTGCGAAGAGACTGTACATCCAATTTTTGTCAAAGACCGTTGTTATTTTGGGGCTCAGCTTTGTTTTCTTTTGGTGCCATGGAACACGTGCTTTTTCCACGGACACTGTTATGATATCAGCGCAACTCATTCGAATGAAGGACCCCTTTTTCCTTCACAATTCGAAGACGACAACAGAGGAAAGAGACAGTAACACTTCTCCTTCAACGTTGAAATCTTCATTTGTCCCATCATTGACAATAAATCTTAAGTCTCAAAACTCTCTACGCTACGTTTGGAGACCCATCCTAATAATGCTCATCTGGAACAATAACTTTCTCAGATAAAGCCAAGGAGGTTCTGGCGCGCCGGGGACTCGCGAAGACCGGGTGTGAGCGAAGAGGGAGAAGCCGACATCTGGACCGCGCGAGGATAGTCAACTCATCAACTTTTTATCGCAATTTATAATTGAACAGAGAGGCAGTCGGTTGTGGACGCAATTATCCCTCGAAGGGCCAATCTCGCGCATTCTTTGTTTGTTTATCCTTCTCCACACACACACGCACGCACGCACGCACACACGCACGAGAGACGTGGCTTCAGAAGCACACGTGCGAGAGCACCGCCAGAAACCAATTTCGCCTGCAGCATTCTCTCACACTCACATGCACACACACACACCCAAGCACAAAAACACAATGACCTCTTTATTCTGGCTAAGCGAAATCGGGGCCGTCAGTTACTTTCTTATATTTATCCTACACACAATGCATAACAAAGATATCAACAGAGGCAAAGGAGCAAACTTTCATAACGGTATAGATAAAATTTCACATAAAAATTAAAGGCCATAAATTGCAAGATAGATGAAAAATATAAAGATATATGAAACAAAACGAAATGAATTATGTATTTGGAACCATTTGAAAGAAAAGTATCAAAGACAATAAGTAAAGTCGACGACAATAGATAGTAAAACAAATTACCAAGGTAAAACTCGATCTCATGCTTTCCTCTGAAAAGGTGAACACGTGACCCACGAGGTAAGTTAGCGAACCGGAGAGAAATGCACATTTATATGTACGATGGCTAATTCCGTGCTCCAGCGTTGATGGTGGTCTGCGGTCTCGAATCTTGATAAAGAAGGCAGGAGTTTCAATGGTCGCACAATTTCTTATATCGAATACACACCCAGGACTTCAATCAAAATATCGGACCAGAGTTCTTGAAATAACCGTTTACGCAGATATGTTTTCCGGTGCCTTAACTTAGGTACCTTAAAGGAATATTGTTTTAATTTAAAACCCGAAGCCGAACAAAGTGATATTATTTCCAATCACAATAGCTTCTCCCTCGGAGTCTATAATATGAAGCCGTGCTCTTAACAGGGGTGCTAATTCCAGACAGAAAGACCAAAAATCTGAGCCGAGAGATCGTTAAAAATCTCCCTGATCCGAGCCTATCTTTGACCCACTATTTGCCCTCTATGCTCCAAGCCGTCGAGCAATTCCCTCGCCAACTTTATTTTTTCCAACTTTGCTACTTTTTCTCTTTAAATTTTAAAATTATTAATTGCATGACAGTTTTTAATGATTTCGTGATATTTTCCACGTCGAAGTCTTGTCTTCGCCCATTGAATCTTCCTCCTCCTAGTGCAACTGCTGTTTCTGCTATTGTTTACCTCCCCGCCCTGTACCGTGTTTCATTCCCTCGCCCTCTCTTCCCATCCCGACCCTTTCCCCATCCAGAGGGGTGCGGCTATAACTCTGCACCCCTAGTTTGCCGCAAGCTATACAAAGCTGCTGTTAGCATAAGAGAGGCTTGCCACCTCCAACAGAAAGTATTTTATTTATTTATTTACTTGTCCTTAACCTGAAAGCAGCCATTTGTTGGTCTTTTACATCAGGTTATAAACGTAACAAGGACAATTACAAACACCCAAGCCCT
>LYUA01000760.1:172509-187227 GCA_002093875.1 Calopteryx splendens
GACATCCAGAGGTCCCAGTGCTATGTGCACTAAACTGTATAATAATTTACCAGTGTCTTAAAAACGAAGAGAGACCACCTGTATTTAAAAGGGCTGTCTTTTCATTCCTGGTTGAAAAGTGTTTTTATAGTGTAAACGAGTATCTTTGTCTGGAATTTTAATTATGTATGCATTTTTTGTAAAAAAAATTTCCATTGATGTGCCATATGCACATGCCTTGCATGTAGATTACTGTGAATTGTGTCTGCTTGGCAAATAAAGTTATTATTATTATTAATTCGACCTCAGCTGATGATTTGTTCAGGCGAAAGCAAAATTTCAATGCTATGTATGATTAATCTTTATTGAACAACTATAATAAATAATAAGGCAGTGATAGAATTGATATAATTCCTTGAGCATTACTTTTCATGGGGTATTTCTAGCACTTCTTGAGTATAAAATAACCTGTAACATAATAAATTATACTTATAGTCCATGCTAGTGCTTTAGAAGATGTGTTTGTTCAGTGGGTAGAGCACTGGTCTTCTAGCAAGAAGTCCAGGGTTCGAATCCAGGTGATGCCTCTGAGCACCCTCAGCTTCACCCAAGCTGTGTGATTTTTTCAGATACCAGACCTTCCAGGGATATCACTGGCGGCACAGTGAAAAGGACTGGTTCCCCCCCATCCTGATGTGTGAATTTCACATGCCGCTGGTCTTAGTATTGGATGAACTCTACCCTCACCTATCAAACCAACCTTTGGTTTGATTACTGTGGTGTTGTATTGTGGGGTTTGTTCAACAACATCTAGCGACCTTGTATTGCACTTGATTCTAGTTCAATCTATGAGATTCAATCAAAACTACTGAGTCACGACACTCAAGTTAAAAATGGTCCTTTTATTTTAGAGTTCGGTGAAATCACATTATTTATTTCAGTGAAATTCATGAAACTCGTGTAAAAACTGCAAAATTCATGTAAAATTCTTTTTGTTGCAAATGAAAAAAAGTAAGACCCTCAAAATAATAAGCTGATTGAGAGTAATTTAGGTAAATGAAATAAAATGATATATCCTTACCATTATGCAAGTCATCTCAACTCAAAACACCCAAATAATAACATAACTTCAAGGATACCAGTCAATGTGTAATTCAATCATTTTCACCATATTTTCATACAAATGCAAAAATTTCTTCACAAAATAGAAATGGCTGTGATGAGATTAATAGCCTATAACCATACTGGAAAAATTAGGAAAATTTAAATGTTTAATCTAAATCAGTCAGAGAATATCCAAGTACTGTGATGACAGACAGACAAACAAGCATGCATGTGTACCACTTGGAGCCTCCTTTTTTGAAGTAGGCTAAATACAGAAGATTATGACACTGTCTCTCTGGTTTTTTCCTTGTCATTATATAAGAGAGTACACAAAAGAAAATAAAATTCAAAGATATTATGTCATTAGTTTCCAGTAGCTTACCTTAATTCAACAAAAAAAACTTTTAACAGAAAAAACATGCTCTTTCATATATGTACTAAATTAGTATTTCTATACAGAAAAATTTTAAATATTTTTATGAGGGTACACCAAAAAATAAGTTTAACTTAGAGCTATCTATCAGAATTTTTCAGAAGTAAAAATGTCTATAAGTGGCATGGTATGCATTGATATCTTCCCACAGAGACAAGTTTCAACCAGTTTGTCTACGTAATTTGCATACAGCAGTAATTTGTTATGGCACATCAGCTCAATTTTTACTCCAAATTGAGGGTTTGGGAAACCTTTGGATTTTATTGGGTAAAGGACTTGAATTCAACTTAAATGCATCGTTCAGTGTCAGCCATTTATGGAGATGATGCAATCTTTCACCAGGGTATTGGAAAATGGTGTAAGCAGCTCAATGAGGACCTCTAAGATTTGACAGATGAACTGGGCAGAGACAGACCAGTGACGTCCATGACTCCTGATCACAAATCAAGGATTTGAGGAGGGAGAGGTATGATAAAATCCAAACATATTGAGAGATGTTGAAAAACTTAAGGAAAGCCATTAATGATCTGAAGACAGGGAAAACTGAGTAAAATTACAGGTGATGTAATTAAATAAAGTAATAATGTAATAATATACGGTAATGACATAAGGTGACCTTGAACATAGTAAAAGTTTAGTCCTCAATACCAATTATCTTTCCAAATTTTAGGGGCTTAAATGGTGATATTGTTATGGAATGCATACAAGTAAATGTTTTAAACAATTTATTCCAATGTTAGTTTCCTCCAGAAGCTGTGTCTGTGAGGAGAAGTTCCCTGTGAATATAAAATAGCTAACATCGTAATAACACCACTTCACAAAAATCAGCTAATGTTAAGTATAGCTATGCCTTTTTATACATGAAATTCTAACCAGTGTGACTGTAAAGCAAAAATCAACATAGCATTCACCTACAAAACTATACTTAGCAGAGGCAGAACAAATTATGAAAACCGCAAAATAATTTAAGGAACATAAATATAATCCATGAAATATTCTATGAGCGGACACTGTCATTAAATATTAGGGATGCAGATTTTTCCACTTATTATTACGGATAAAATAAACAGATTTTTATGTACATACATACTTATGTAAATTTCCTTTATGTCTCCCACCTTGAACCAAAGTTTGGTAAAGCTCATCTTTCTACAAAATATAGAGCAGACTTAAAAAACTAGTGTTTGTTGAAACAGCCAACAAATATAGTGGTGAAAATGTTAAGGAAGCACAATTTTTTCTCTATAGTTGAGACATCAACTCAAATAACCTGTGAGCATATGGAAAATTCTCAGAAAACACTTGATTCAATAATGAATCAAATACAAAGAAAAGCTTAATGGTTCATGAAAAAAATGCTATGAGGGTGCTACATGATTACAATGATTAGAAAAATAGAGGTGGAAGACTGAAATTGCCAAGAGTTAATGATAGATTAAGATTACTGCAAATATATCAATTGCATTTGTGAGCATATTTGCAACATTGAGAGAATAATCCCTACAATGATTTGGCAAGGACACTGACAACAAAATAAAAGAGATTATCTGCTCAATAGACAATAAAAAAAGTGGTTTTTCCTTTTTGCAATTCATAGACACAGGGAGAATGAAAAAATAGATCTATACAGCAATTTTCCCATTTTAATATGCTTCGATTATAAAATACATGCTTTCAATCTTGAAATGAGAAAAAATCTTACTTTCGTGCATTATAATACACACCTTGTTTTTAGTTTTTCCAATTTTCCCAAAAATATGGATGGTTCATGTTTCATGCTACAATCAATATCATGGATGGATATGGATTGTATAATATTATATTTTTTATTATTCTCTGTTCTTAACATGCTTTTGTTGAACTGGCACAAGTGACATTGTAAATGTTTTGTAATTGGATCTGCTAGTATGAGAACGAAAGTAATGCATTCTGTTATGATAGAAAGAATTTGGGATAAGGGAAGACCCGATTCAGAATTCATCATCCCCTCTTACCCACTAGCTCACTCCCACCCCCAATCCCCACTTACTCACTGTTTTCCTTAGACAGCCAGTAAGTGCAACTCATCCATATTTTTTACTATCAACTTCAGTTTGAATGCAATAATTTGCAGGAGCTCACAAAAACTCAAACAAACAAATTAATGTTATGTTTGAATAGTTACAATTTGGTAACAAGCATGTTGAAGCACAAAAATAACCATAAAAACTTAAAACCGTGTAATTATGCCAGAAGTTCTACAGAAGTGCTTAAGTTCCAAAACTTTCCATTTCTACCTCACCTATAATGCTTTACATTGAAATATATTGAAATTAGACAAATAACCAGAAACCTTCAGGAAAGTCAGTAGTGCACAACAATTATCAAATACTTAATATCTTGAATGATTTAGAGGTAAACAAATTTTTTGCAGATAAATATTTTTAAGATATGTACATAAAAATGTAAGGCACAGGCAATTGCTAACTTATTATATTCTAAATTCTGATACTCCAATTGTAAGTCGATTTGGACATGTCAGATATTCATAATAATTTTTTGGTAGATTTCCATAGAAATACTTTCTACACACGGCACCTTGCTCCAACATGGCAGCATCATCTCATCATCTTCAACTTCACACTCCAAATAAAATTTCTAGTGAAAGTTTCAATATTTTATCTGCAATAATTCAAATTTCATGAAGGATCTCAGGTTTTCCTGGCGAATAGACTGGAGGAAAAGTTGTCGGGTTTCCGACCGGGTCCAGGCGTTGGTAAGCTTACCAATGCCTGGACCCGGTCGGAAACCCGAGAACTTTTCCTCCATTTAAATTTCATGTTTACTGCCAAAATCCATCTAAAGTGTGAACATAAGCTTTAAGGCAAGTTTTCCAGATTCCATTTTTTGGTTAAGGAATCCCAGGCTTTAGAAATATTTTTGATACAGTTCAAAATATTGTATATATTTTTTATATCTTTACAAAACTCTTGTAAAGATAGTTCTGGCTCTGCATGTATTGCTGCTACTGCTAGGGGAAAGGTAGTTTGGAGGCAGTGTGCCTTAAATACAGTATTCAAGCCTTGGTCCGTGGATTTAATGTGTGTTTCTTTTCATTCTCTAATACTCTTATTCTTAGGGTTTTCAGATTGACAATTAGAAAAGGCTTCAGCTTAAACTCTCCGGTGCTTCCACCAAATCAGCCTATTCTTAAATGCCTTGAAGCATAGCATACTTTAGACTTCTATCTGAATTTAGGAGTGTTCTGGCACCCTTTCCCAGAACAATGCAGTCTTGTCGACATGGAAAATTTTCTTTGGTTAATTCCATTCTTCAAAAGTATTTCATTCAGACTTTCAAAAAACTTTCAAGCTCCTTCCTCATCTGCACTTACTGCTTATCCAGTGACTCAAACACTGATAAGTCCAAATCTCTTTTTAAATCTCTTGAACCAGCCTGTAATTGCTACAAAGTCTTGAGTGTACTCATCTCCGGTGCACTTCTTCAAAGTGTGAAATAGACTTCTAGTATTTTACAGCATTGTTAGAAGACCTATGGGTTTCCGCTTTTGTTTCTCGTTTTCCATCAAAGATGGAATAATTTCTCCATTTTGTGGATCAGCCCAGTGCATTATTTCATTATTATAGTTGATGGCATGGGTACTCAATCTTTCATAGTTTCACATCCTTCCTTTTTCCTTCAAAATTGTCGACACAGAAGAGTGTGATAACTGAAAGTCATGTCTCATGGCCTTCACTTTCTTCCCCCTTCATAATGCTTGAACACCATTTTCATCCTTAGATCAATGGCTTTCCTTCCCTTCTTTGCAGGAATAGTAGCAGACAAAGGCACTTTCCTCTTGATGGACATCCTAAGAGTTTTGAGAAAAATGCTTTGAACTCTATAAATTCTGATTACTCCTTTCCCATCTGGATTAAAATCCCTTTTTCCTCAGTTTTTTACATTTTAAACTTCTGGTATATCACATAGGAAAATGCAAAGACACTTCCACATTGAATTCAATGTAAATTATTTAGTTAAAGCCTGCTTTCACTGAAATTCTGGAAAATGATCATTAAATAAACCTTTTTATTTTCAAATATTTCCTACCTATTAATATGGTTCGGTTTTTCACCTGATGAAATTTAAAATTTAATTCCTGGGGAAAAGTTTCTTCCTCCCAAGAAGCCACTGGAAAAGAAGAGACACTCAAGCCAGACTGAAAATGGATTCCCTAGCAGAAACCCTCTTTAAAACAGAGGTAGCATATGATGATGACTTTATTAGACCTCTGCAAGAGACCACTTGCTCAAACTTAGTCGAATTGAAGAAGCATCATATTGCTGGAAAAAAATTATTTCTCCTGACCCAAGCATTTTTGAAAGCCAGCCAGTTATCTACATCTACATACAACCCTTCAAGTCACCCTGTGGGAGGGGGTGTTAGGTCACCAGCCATTAAAGAAATTTATTGTAATTAGAATTTTTCATCCTTTCACACCCTAGATGCCCAAACTGCCATACATGTTTCCTTCTGTGACAGTCATGAATTGTGCGAAAAAGAAGAAAAAGATTCCTTATTAGAGGAATTCATTATGACAAGGGTGCACCTACCATGAGGCTGAAAAATATATTTTTCTATTTTTTGTATTGACACGGCCAACAATCTCCTGAAAATCGAATCTATATATATATCTTAACCTTTTTCTTTAGTTAATTTCTGCCACTCAATGCTAAGCTAACCCTTGATACATGGTTGGCCTTTTCCACAATCATTACCTTAATTCTGGAAAATGGTGGCTTCACCCTTGTCATGTAGATTGCCTCATATGTCACATCTGTTCGGTAGTCAATCCCTCTTAACTACCCATCGTATTATCATATATCAACGTAATGTGGAGGTAAAATCATTCTTTCTGTTTCAATATTAAACTGGCATTTTATAACAACTCTGGTGATCTTTCTCGGAGTATCAGTCTAAATAATAAATCATTCCGGTAGGTGATCGTACCGTCAACGAATAATCTGAAATTGCTAGAAATTCTACTGTTAATGTCATTGCTGTTGATAAGACAAAGGGGGGGCCTGATTACAGTACCCTTCAGGACACCAGAAGCCACATCCACAAAATTAGAACTCCATCAATTACCACTTTCTTTTGTGGTCAAAGAGATAATTGCGAACCCAATTTTTTCATTATTTCCACATAATCATACTTTGTATATTAGATAATTATGTTGCATATGCTTAAAAACTGGTTTAAAAACTTTAAAAAATAAATGTTTGCAAGATATCGTAATTTGCACATTGAACAGCACGAGACATGCAATTGGTGATGTTAATGAATTGGTGAAACATCCAAAATGACAGCAAAAGCAGCAATTGGTGAATTTTACAGTGCGCCATAGACAAGGATTACACGAGAATGGCAAAACCCATATTACATTAATAATCAGTGATAATTTTAGCACAAGAACTTTTAATTTTCATAGAACACACACTCACCACCATCTGGGTCATCAGCCAGTCCATCACCCATTGAGCTGCGACTGGACACACTTCCAAATCGTTCTCTAATGGAGCCACCATTCCCAAGATCCTCATTATAGCTACGGCTCCGGAACACACCAAGTTTCCTATCTTCTGCCTCATCCACTATATCCAAATCCCGATTCCCCCTGGGGGCCGACTGGCTAATACTCCTGGGGAGTGCCACTGAGCTTCCCTTGTGGTCTGGAGAAATGATAGGCTGATGGCCGGGCACAGGAAGGTATGACAGGCGCCCAGTGTATGTCCGCAGTCCTTTAAATGAAGGCATAACGAAGAATAGTGTTTCCACCTCTCAGTCACAGACAAGGAAATGCATCATTTCTAGAACTCACAAATGGAATACAATTTAACATCAGATCTCAAACATTTCACACTTTCTTTAATTTTTAATTAAAAAGAATAATGCAATTTTTAAATAGTAAAAATAGTTATAATAGTCACCAAATTTATGCAATATCACAAATATCAGGCAATAATGATAGTCTTGCACCAAAGGGTCTGCTTTTAGTGCTGTAATATCTATTATACATTGATGCTTCTTTAAGAATGTATTCATCTCTAGGAAGTACTCCTCACAGGACCTAAGTAAACTTAATTTTTTTCCATAAACTTAAGCTTCCTGGAATACATGTAAATCATAGCATAATACTGAGGGAGAAACAGGTGCAGACAACAGTATTACAATTCTTGTTATTGATCATTATTTGACTTCGGTAAAATTTTATAGGCTATTATTAATACCATTCTTGCCAAATTGGGGATAATTCATACATGGTGTAACATAATTATTACATCGAGTTTTTCACTATACCTTGTTACAAAAAATAATGCTTGTCTTGATCCCCCACAAAGTTACATCAATTTTTACCCACCTAACTAACTTTACAGTAATAATTATGTAACATTTCAGGAACTAGGCTAAAATATGAGCATAATATAATCAATGGCTAATTAAAATTAAGGAAATAGAAAATTAATGAATGGTGCAACTTATGATTGCTAAATTTTCAAAGGAAAAGGCACTCTAATTGAATAGTGCATCGTAAAATTTCCATAAAACCTTAAGAAGTCAGTGGCTCTAAGCTTTGAGATTTGCTTAAGATGTGCTATTGACTTCAACTGCTTACCAATTAGCCTGGCAACACTCCAAATGGTGAAACGCTGCCCTCCTATTGCTCTTAATCTCTCACTTTCAATGTCAATGTCAGCAAGGAGTCCCCATCCAACAGACAAGAATGAAAACATTATCTGGAATAAGATTTAAAATATTGCTGTTTAGGAATTTTACTACAACATTTATTTAATGAAACCAAATGATTAGTTAAAATTAACTTTCCTCTAAGTTTGATAGATCTCTGAAATCGTTAAATCAATATGATGCAGGTAAACTCCATTAAAATATGGTAGATATATTAAATTACCACCACCTGCTATGTAAATAGACTCACGATTTGTCCAATACAATAAGAAATGTATACGGAAAATATTGATTGAAAAGAAACCCTTTTTTCTATTCACAAAACAATAAAATGTCATCAAATGGAGTACATGGATTACTGTATAATGTAGTTATTAAAACTCTTTTCACTGCAATGAAGTGTACAAATTCCTGCCGTTTGACAAGATTTAACTCATTTCAAACGCCCCCATTTTTTTAATTCTATTTATTCTAGTAATTCCTCAATTAAAAAAAAACTCAATGTATAATTTTTTGATGAGCAAGTTGAAATTAAACAAAAGAATATGCATAAAATTGAAGTGCAGTGTGAAACTTCTAATGAAACCAAAAGTTCTTATTACCAAATTGAATAGACTATTTTTTAATTCCTAAAATATTCTATTTGTCAAAAATGTTGAAAATCATACAAAGTCATGCGAATATCCAACAAGGCTATATGATCAAAAAAAAGGTGAAATGATGTAATTACTGTGCATAATTATTTTATTCAGTATTACTTTAAAACCTTTAAATGGACTCACCTGAACAATTATGAAAACCAAAACATCAGGTAAAATAGCACTGAACTTATATTTTGAAAAGCTGTCTTACAGTGACTTAAAACTACAAACAAGCATCTCAAAGTTTCTGATTAAAAAAACTGATGAAAATATTAAACAGTTTCAGGTTTAACTCAGTGGAAACCTTTCATACTAAGAAAATTTGATGAAATATGAACTTTGCAATACCCAAATATGTATAAGTTTTTTTTTAGATAGAATATATTTTCCACAACCGGTTTCATTGCAAGACAACATCATTAGGTTAACAAGGTCATCATTAGGGAAATGAAATCATGGCCATGGAAAATAAACTTATATGTGGATATTGCAAAGTTCATATTTCATCAAACATTCCTAAATTTCTTCCACTAAACTTTCCAAACTTTTCTAAATATCACTGATATTTAGCCAGTTATTTAAAATCAATTAATTTAGATAAATTAAACTCTTACAAGTAGATGATAATTCATGTAACACTGATGTACAGAAATAAAAATTATTATTGCGTACTAAAACTAATATTGATTATATACATACTTAACTACGGAGTTTCAAAATAAAAAGCAAGTTAAATAGCTGAGATGCTAGGAAAGTGCCCATTATAGCCTTAAAATTCAAATAATGCTGAGCAGAAAGTAGCCTGTGCTATTAAAGTGACATTCAAGGTTGACGGTTCAATTGCCAGAGAGAGAAAAAATATCAGAAAGCATTTTCCAATCTCCACTTATTCTTTATTGGAAAATTTGGACTTCAAGTCAAGCTTGGCAAAGTCAAGCATTGCCTTAAAGAAAAAAGAAATATTTTTGACCCTTGTGGATATTCCCTAGAGAGGTTACTTAGGTAGCCCTTTGAGGCACTAAATTGAAATTTTCTCAACCCTTACATGATACCCTCCACATGCAGTGCATTCCTAAAAACCATTGCTTGGGCAATGACAATAACGGAGAAGTACATACTAGTTCCTTTCCTAAAAATGTCTCAATCTCACAATAAAAAAAAAAACGATTGAAAAATCTCTCCTGCCAGCATACTGATTTTAGTTTTTTGCAATTATTATTTACACTTAATTGTTATGACATAGTGACAGAGATTCTGCATTGATCAAAGCATTTTTTTTCACATTGACACAGTTAAAATTTCAATATAAAAAATGTCAAGATATTTCAGCATTCACTGTGAAAAAAATTAAATAATTTTTGTAGTAAAGAAGTAAATTCTTAGCCTTTCTAAACACTCCATACACATCAAAGGTAAGATGGATAAAAATATATGCAAAAGACATAATTGATCACCTGTGACTTGGTCTCCACACGGGCCAAGTCCATGGGCAATGGCTGTCCTTTGACGATGTTCAGGGAAGACAAGAGAACTGGATTTTGGTCATACGGCTCCCTTTTATAAAAAATGTGATGTGTGAAGAAAGAGAGAAGTAAAAGATATATTGAAGTTGCATTTTAGAGGGAGAAGCGAGTGCAAGTTAGCCAATAATTACAATAAAGTTATAATATTTCTTTCAATCAAAGCATGAACCAGGAGTGCTTTAGGTAATTAGGGGTGCCTTATGAACAAAAGTGTGTGGCTGAAAGCTATGATTATCAATTAAAAAAATATTACTTTTGAAAAATCATAGCTCCCCTTACTGAATAAACTGTAATTTAAATAATCTCACCTTCAAAAATGTTATGAATTTCTAATTCATTATAATTTTTACGATGTGAAAGGAAAAAACATTGCCGTTCCACAAAATATAATTTATTTGCACCAGTTTTGATACAACATATCATCTTCTAGCCAGAAGATGATATGCTGCATCAAAACTGGTCACAAATAAAATATATTTTGTGAAACAACAAGGTTTTTTCCTTTTGCATAACAGAGTTCCACCAAGTAATGCCTTACACCATTGCAAATTTTTATCATGATGAATAATGCAATCATTTTAAATTTGGATCCATCAGAATATACATAGGGGCAAATGCAATAATAGTCCTACCACTCTTGAGGATTTACAATGATCACTCCTATTTTTAGTCTCTTGTTACATTGAAATGTGAGAAATTTTTTAAATAAAGGGCTGCAAAAAGTAATAAAAGTCAAAGTTCAAGGACTCCCACAAATATAAATTCTGCACCAAATAACCCCTTCAGAAATTCTGTAAACAGGAAAAATGTAAACAATGCCACAATTAAGAAATGGTGGCAGATTATGGTCACATTTTCTTCAACGTTAAGATTGTATTTGTTGCTTTGCACTAAAATTAAAATATCTCTGAACTGGGCAGAATTCAAGATATGAATTGAGTGAATTCAAATTTATAATTTACAATCTAGCTGCCAGAAGATGAATTAATACTGCAATATAATATTAGCACATGCATTAACTAATGCAGGAGAATAAAAAATAATCTTCAGAAACTACTTACCCGGAGTAGTAGCAAATGGATTTTGCAAGGCCATTGCCTGAGCCGCCTGGGACAACAGCTACTGGAATAGCAATAACGGCTTCCCAGTCAGGACGTTCAAACATTCCATTCAGAACCTGAGAGGGGAAAGGGTAACAGAAATCACGTTAGCAAATATTATTGAATATTTTATGTTAATAACGATATTTTTAATTATAGCCATTCTTAAAAAAAACAGTTTTTATGGGTTAACAAATAATATTTAAGAATTCATCTATTTACAGTAAGAGATTTTGACCAATTTTGTACGAGTTCTGTTGAGAAAGTAGCAGGTAGCATAATCCCTCACAATTTTACAACTCCTGAATTACCTACTTCAGAAAATAAGTCCAACAAAAAAAAATTAACTTGGGTGAGAGTCACACCATATTTTTACAGTGGTTAAACACATGAGATGATCGGCAATTATGGACACATATGTATTAAGTATCAAATAACCTTATTCAATGCTGCCCTTAATTACATTGCAGCTTTGTGTATTAATAAATGCATTCAACAGGGTACATCGCCAGATAAACTGAAAATATCCAAAGTAGTTCCAGTACATACAAATGGTGATAGAAATAGCATTAATTATAATTACAGACCCATATCCATTGTCCCAGTTTTTTTTTCCAAAATTATCGAATCTATTATGAAAAATCAATTATGGTTATTTCTGGAATCAAATAACATTATTAGTGAATCTTAGTTTGATTTCAGAAATGGTAAATAGACTGAGGATCCCCTGGACAGCTAATTTCAAATGTCATCATATTTTAGCAGTGAAATAAGAATAATGTAGAATAAGGGAAACTTTTAAGTAAAAATCTATAAATTGTATTTTTCTGGACAAACTCAAATTATTACCGTAAACGGTGAATCACTGTGTAGTACCTCTGTCCTTATTAAAAGACATTCCTCAAGGGTCTGTGATTAGCCCTATTCTTTCTTTTATCATGGTTAATGACTTTTATGTAAATGTACCATCTAAATCCCTTCTTTATGCTGATAAGTCAACTCTTTACCTCTCTGGTAATCTAACTCATGATCTAAATACCCAAGCTATGCAAGCCCTTGAGGAAGTCACTAATTGGTTCTCTGCTAATGGGTTTTTCCTAAATCAAAATAAAATGCAATCTTTATTATGAACCATAGAGGATACTGAGAAAGAATTTACTTCCGTAAAACTATTGTGTTCTCATTTGGACCGAAAACTGTCCCAGAAAGCTCAAATCACCAATATATGTGGCAGGCTATTCAGAACTGCATATTTAATAAAAACCCTAAAATCTAGAATTCCTAAGAAATATCTTCATAACATTTACTTTCCTTTCTTCCAAAGCATTCTTTGTTATGGCATATACCAATGGGGCAAGTGACAAAATAATTACTTTTAGCTTCTTTGAAGATTAAGCTGCTTACTATTAAACAAATCCTTAACTATACAACTGATAGTGGAACAGAAAATATGTAATTTGGGTAAAATATTAAGCTAAGTAAAAAACAAATACCTTACATCCCAGGTGCATTTCACGATTAAAGAGAATATTCACAATATCTCACCTCAAACAACAATCCATCACCTCCAACAACAACAATTGATGACCACTTTGAAAGGTCACGGGAACGCATCAAATGCCTGGCATCTCCTGCATGTTTTGTCACATGCAAATCATAAGGTACTTCAGCCTCTGTCAGGACAGGCACCACTCTCTGTGGATTGACAGGAAAAAATTAAAAGAAAACACAATATTATTGATAGCATGCATGATATTACTCTAAATTTGAAAAAGATTAACAATTGAGTAATAGATGTTCATACAAGAAGTTTCAGAGTAAATGCTTCATAAACAGGTTCAATATCATGGCAAGGAATATTAAATGCTGCAATGAAATATATATACATGTAAGTAGCACATGCTCCATTTCATAATTCACCAGAATGAATGCAATTCTGATCTCATAAGTGACTTCCAGAATTAATGCATACATGCATTTTCAAGTAGCCCTCAGGTGTACCAGGAACCCAGGAAAACCAGAAGCATGACCCAGAAAATGATATTTGGACATAAAAATTAAGACTTCTGAGAACTCTGTCAATTGTTTCATACATAGTTTTTTATTCCCTAAGACTACTGTACGTTGTTTTAAGAATCTCTCGGGTCACGTTTACTCTAAGTGTAACCCTACCTCCCAAATTACTTACTCTTCTTTCAAATATTTGCTATAAACATATAGTTCCTAATATTGTATCCATACTAGCTTTATAACATGACCTTTCCTGGTTAGAAGTTCTACTCCAAAGTATTCCTGTAATTTAAAACATTTTAACCATGCACATTTTTCTGTAGTTAAATGCACATTTACATAAAGAGTTACATGAAAATTACAGTATATTTTATAAACATGATAATATGCTTTTCCATTTGGTGTTAAAACTTAAAGGTAATAAATGCTGGATGCCACTGAGGAAGCAACATAGCCCATAATAAAAGCAAGGCTTCTCAAAATTTAAAAATGCTACTTTTAGTTTTCCCATGAGATTTATTAATTGAGAATGCAAGAGACAACTTCAGGGGAACTGGGGTTGCCTGGTTTGAAATGGGAGATCTGTGGGAACAATTGCAATATGGGGTATGAGGACATTTTCCCCTTTGGCCAATTTTGTTATGATTGCAGCTCCAATTACATTTCTTGTGATGCACGATATTGTTCTGCTAGAGTCTACATAAATGGAAGCTGAGCTTCAGGAGCACTGGGTCAATCAAGCCATGGTGAAGCCCATTCACATAGTTGAGGTGCATGATGGTTGATTAAGGATATTAAATGATTACATTTCAAAGCATTCTAAATTTTCCAAAGGAATTATATTTAAGTCATTTTTTAAATCAATTCAAATATTTGGCAATACCACAATTAAAAAAATTACTTCCAAAGTAAATGAAAAATTAGCTCAAACTGTAGGCATATAGTCTTGCATGGTTTCAGAAAGCAAATACCCCTTGACACCCTGAAATATTCCAGTGACTTTGTTACCTACGAACACAAATGACATTTACTTCAGCTCCTTAGCCCATTTGGAAGCATACTATTATTCAGAAGGAAAATGGGAATGTGGTTATAACACAAAAACCCCTAACCTGATGTGTGAAATTCACACATCAGCTTAGGGGGACAGTTCCTTTCCCTGTAATGCCTGTGATTTCCCAGGATGACCTGGTACCTGAAAA
>LYUA01000760.1:211348-233044 GCA_002093875.1 Calopteryx splendens
CCCCCCCCCCCCCGCCACCCTCCCTCTCTTCTCTTCCCTCCACTCCACGACTCAGGACGGAAAGAAGACGTAACGTCAGGTGACGAAAACCGAAATGACGCCGAGTGGGAATTATGGGGCTTCGTCATCCTAAACAACTTCCTATTTTAAAACGTGCAGCTTTTCCAATTAATCGTCGAGATAATGAGCACCGAAAAGAGTAAAAGTTTATAAAAATTAGAAAGCGGCACTAATATAACTCGAAAAAAATCAACAACGGCCTACTCTCTCCGGAAGAGTATCTGAATGCACCTCACCCATAGTATTGACACGGTGATGTACCTACGCGACTACTGGCAGGTGATGAGTTACGTTTCAAGGAATACAAAAGATCCAACACAGAGAAATATCGATATGCTGTCTCCAATAATTGAACTCGGTGTATCATAAATGTAGCAATATCCATAATTGGTTTCGACAGTTGAAGTCAAATCGCACCGTAAAAATCAGTTACTTGACGACAATACATACATTTTTGGCAGTACATGATCTCACGACCTTTTGATTAGTAGTGCGTTACCCGACGCTCCGGGTTTGTCCCTTCAAATAGGTACTTATCAGGTAAATAAATTCGATTCAGTGTACGATCGTCATTCTGATAGCCAGAACGTAACCCATCGAGGAGTTCATACTTGAAGTTACCAACTCGCAAAACAAGTAACGACAATCGTTTTTATTATGATCAAGATTAAAATATTCCCCTCATGAAGGTTAATGGACCTTGCTCTCCCCCCTCCCTCGAGAGATCTGTGAATCCTTCACTCAACACCGAATGAATCTCCATCCGAAGATCACGTTCCCTCCGAAACGTCAACATGGGGCTGGAATCCCTTCCCTCCCAAATTTTATTGTGATGAGAACGGAATAAAAGAAACTGACTCAGCAATTCCACACGTAGTATTCATTGATCACGAACAGGTTTCGTTACAACGTAACATCTTCAGGTGGTTACATACAAAAATTTCTCTCTTCATAAACCCTTTTTCCCTTTGGTGTGGGTGAGGGAAGTTATCGGGGGGAAGGGTGGGAAAGGTGAAGGGTTAATGGTCGAAAGAGTGACCGGTGGCTCCTTGCTCCATGTGGGGAGGTGTTGTTTGTCCCATTAATGACGGTCAGTGGGAACGCCATTAGGGGTCTTAACCGTAAGGACGGTGGTTAAGGTTGAGGGGAGGTAGGGGGCATAGGAATCTGAACTTCTAATCAATATAAAAGAAGTCCACAAAGTGACGCTTGAGACAATGTCCTTTCGGAAATATTAACTCATTCTGCTCTGGATGGAGCGAAATAAAATGTGCCGGTGGAGTCCATTGGTCTCGAAATCTGACGTCATTAGCGGCCAATGTAAAAGGCGCACGGTTGCTGGGATCATCCGCGACAACGAGTGACGGAGGAGGGAGGAGGAATGGGCGACTGGGAGAGAGGAGGGGGGCAGAGGGAGGGCACGAGGGTGGGGCCTGACGTGGACATCAGCGTAATATCAATTCATAGCGAAGGGCGAATGAGTTGCTGTCGACCTTTTGCAGGCAAAACTGAAAATAAGGAAGGAAGAAACGGACGAGAATAAGCAACTGGATAGGCACCATTCAGCATGAAATAAAATTAGCAGAACTTTGTGAACTTTCCGAGAATGAGTAACGTTGTTATGAACGGAAATATGTTTGAAAGACAACAATTTCTCTTGGAAAACGTTGACTGCACAAATGCGCAGTATTTTGATTAAAAATAATTCAAATTTTTGCCGTGACATGAGGTTTTATGTCATTTAATGTCACAAACAATCATGTCTTATTGGATAACGTGACATCAATATCATGGCACGAAATGGCAGTGCCACGACACGAAATAGCAGTGCCACGAAAATATTTCTGGTCTACACTTAGCAAGTGCCAACACAAGAGCAACCATAGTATAATGATTTTCATGGTACAAAGTGTTAACCAGGATAAATGAACACAGGGGTGTCTCCGCAAGATGCTCAAGTGGGAGCACGGTAATGAAAAAATGTGAAATCACCAGGAATAGATTTGACACTGCAAGCTGGTGCTCCTACAAGCCATCGTACCATTGGGACGGCGCGCGTATTTGCAATTACCAATCCAGCATCCGAAGGGAGGACTAAAGAGCTGGAATAGATTTTTATGAAAGATTAAATAATATTTCACTTCCAAAATGCATTGGGCCAGTGGCGATTGCTATGCATCCAACAAGAACTCAATTGATTCTTACACTATGTCCTCGCTCACCCTAACTACTATTCGTCAAATATATTACGTTATTATTAATATCTACAATGCACGATAAAGAATAGCGCTCGCCGCTAGGGTCCAGAGGTACGTCCGAACGCCCCCCCAGGGGGGATTGCCCGGATGGAAACAGAAAATAGTGGAGAGTGGAGGAAGGAGGTGGGAAAGAAAAAAGTGAAGTGATCTAATATGTGGTGACAAAGACATAATATGACAGATGATCACCGGGAAGGGGAACGAAAGGAGAAGAGGAGTTCCAAATACCATGCGTAGGTTCCGTTGGTGAGTCACTCGAAGGGCGTCAATAAGTGTGCGAGTGTCCTTTTTGCGTGTTCTGTGTGTCGGACCAGTTATATAATCGTAGTAGATATATTGGAGTAGCGCCTAAGCGGAGGAAGGGGTCAATTCTTGATTGTTAGGATGGAAAAAACTCCGGACATCGGTGACAATGTCTCTCATCCCTAGTACCCATGGGCGTCTTGCATCCCAATGGGGACCTGTGCGCCGCAGGTCGAGAAGCAATGCATTAGGCAACGGCTCATCTGTGCACCGATGAATGACGCACGGTATCAATTTTGACCTAAAAAGGAAGTCCCTCGCCTGTCTCCTCCGCCTCACGACCATCCCAATTGCTCCACCCAAATTCTAACCACTCGCCACAACCCATACGCCCTATCTCACAGGCACCCCTTCTCGCTTTCGTGCGTAAGATGAGGCAAGCGATGATGTTACTGCCTTCCCACACAACCCCTTCCACCTTTACGCCGTGACACTAGGCCATCAACGCGGGAAATAAACACTTTTATCAGAACCGTGATCACTTTAAATCTATTACCGACGGAGAAACCGAAAAAGTCGACGTATCGCCGATGGAAATTGAAGATGGGGATCATCTCTGACGACGTTTAGAACTCTCTGCCCGACAATGTGCCATTTTTTTATCACACATCCCGCAAAAAAATGTCCACTAAAAAAAGCGTTGCGCGGATTATGACGAAACTTCAAATTATTTTTCCAGAAACGGATCTTAAAACATTGTGGCATTGGAAATTAGGATTGAGCCCACAGTCTATTGGGAAAGCACAGCAGATTTCGTTAAGTACAGCCTACGTGCAGCATACGTGCCATTGGATAAACCGCTGAGCATCCGGGAAAGTTCTCCGCATCTTGCCAAATGTAAGCATCCAATGCCCCAACTTCAGGTATTACTGTTTGGTGATGTCAATACAGACTATCTTCCACTAATGAAAAACCTATACTCGATTAGATAAGAGTTAGGAGTTAAGTTAACGGTGACACCTCTATCTCCTCCGCCCACACCAGGACGCTATCAAACGAGCATCAACATCGGATTCAATTATTAAGATTTTAGAATATTCTAGCATATATTCTAGCATATCTATTGCAATTTAACCCACGAAGAAGATAAATGTAAAAAATCACTTTTTAATTTAATCGTTTATCATGAATAAAACAGTTTCATGTCGACGTATGTGTATAAAGAAAAATGTTTGTCTGCAGTTCAATTTACTACGTCAACGTTGTCATTATAGTGAAGGAAACAAAATGGAGAAATTTTAAACCACACGCTAATCAGAGCCCAAATTAATCACCCAGATGTTTTTTTTTAATTTACTTTCGTTAGTTCTCGTAGCGGAATATCCCCGGCAATTTTTACCCGGAATACTTGTCCAGGTCATTTGGATAAAAGTGAAACGTTAGACATTCATGATGCAACGGCATTCTCAACGGCTCATAACAATGCCCGCAACTTCAAGCTCTCGCGTTTTGAAGGTATTAAAAAAAATCAACGGCAAAGAATAAGGGGTGTTGTTCCAGGGGGAGGGCAGCGCTCAAGGCAGGGGCAATGGGGGATAAGATCGATATGCGGATTTTTGAAAGCGGACCAAGGAAGGAGGGGGGGGGGAAGGGGACGACGCGCTTAAACGTCACTACCGTGGAAAGAATCGGGCGCCGTGATTGAACGGCACCTCATTTCCAATGTGCCCAACGACACGGTTAGAAGCCCCCCTCCACGCACCAACCGCCGCCCCACACCCCACCCCATGCCCTGAAAAGTGGGACATAAACACAACACGCGGACCCGAGGCCGTGACTGCAGACCGACGGAGGCGGACCCGGCGGCAACCTTGAGAACTACGCGCCTGCAGAAGGGGCGAAGGTCGATCATTTCGCGGTGGGTTTCTCGGACAGTGGAGTGGCTATGTGCGCCGCGGGGGCGGAATGTCGCCGGGGTCAGGGGTTCCCATAGGAAATACGTGGGCGTGTGGGTTTGTTCGCGTTTGTGTCCGTGGGAGAGAGGGTGTCTCCACATTTCACTTCCGGGCGGCGGCAAAAGGACCAACGGGAGCGTGGGAGGAGAGAATGAGCGGGGAAGGTGGGGGATCACACATGGGCAATCTGGCGCACGCAATCGTCCGTCCGGGACGAAGGGCGGTGCGGGAAGGGTACCAGGGGGTGTGCGGGGGTACCCTTCGCTCCTCCCCCCTCCACCCGACAGCGGGATATCTTTCGTGAACGCTCGATGTGACCCCCCTTGAACGAAGGCGAGTTGCGAAATTATAGCGTTGGAACTCCGAAGCAATGACTGCTCCCGCCCTGTAGATTCTTCCATGCTGCCGTTTTAGCTTATCTTAAATGTCCATCCATAACATGCAGAGTTCACATAAACACCTGTTAAAAATAATAATCGCGGTGGAATCGATGGAATAATGGACCCCATCGAGCAGAATCGTACTTTCATTCTTACTCATCAGCAGAGGGTATCAACAATTGATGACCAGATTTTCCCTATTCAAATTTTGCCTAGTGTTTGCTCATTTCCTTGAGCATAATGGCACCTTTCAAATTTCTAGCACCAATTTCTCTGCATGTTTAATTTTTAACACCTTTTATGTATTTAATTTCTAAATGACGTTTTATTAAGTTTACGTAAAATTTATATATTCATTTACAAAATGTATAGTACAATTATGACATGATTATAATAATATTTTTTTTCTTTTTGAACCATTATTTTTCTACAGCCATTTCAAGGACTAGGTCAAGAGGGACTTCACTATTTAAAAATGACAGCACTGCCGGAAGTACATCTGCCTTCTGAGGCAGAGAAAGTCAATGGGCAACTTTAAGGGACTTTTTCGCAAAAAATGCGATTCCATCTCCACTTCGATGAACGGCAGTGAAATGGCGTCCGCGCATTACGCGCTGCATCTGTGGTGAGAAGTAGCAGTTTCACCAGAAAACACTACTTAGGAGGAAGCGTCTAGGAGCCAAATGTAGGCCTGCTTTCAATTTTACGGGGACCATTGTCAGGCATCAAGCACCCTCCCCTCCCCAAATTATTTCCCCCCTTCCCTCCCTAACTTTCTCCTCCCCCTCCTCAGTTCCTTCCTTCCGAAGAAAAAGGTGTTAAGGCCTACGAAAATATCGGAATACTTGTGTCTAGTGACTATGATTTTATCTATGCATCCATGAAACTTACAAAAATAAGAATGGCCATATTTGCTGAGGCATACAACAGAGGCCCGGGAAGAAATCTGCGAAAAATTAAAGAAAAGATGTGCATTTAAATTCTCCAAACTATTTCACCGTCATTCCATGGAGAAAGTGACATCGTTTATGATTTGATTGGATTGAACATAGGATCATTTAGATTTTGCTAACGATTACATATATTTATCTAAATTGGAAACTTTGAAGAATAATAACATGCTCATAAAAAACACTTCACCACCATTATTTTATTCCATTACAGTTCCGTAGACTAAAATGGTTCGATTTTAAAGGAAAGAATTACTCCCTTATGGCAGCGCAAACATAAAAAGATCATCACAGTAAACAACCCGAAGGTCGGTTTGCTAGGTGAGGATAGAGCTCATCCAGTACTAAGCCCAACGGCATGTGAAATTCTCACATTAGGGTAGGGTGGCCAGTTCCTTTCCCTGTACCCGCCTGTGATTTCCCAGGATGACCTGGTGTCCGAAAAATAGTACACAGCTTTGGTAAAGCTGAGGGTGCCATGAGGCATCACCGGGAATCGAACCCCGGCCCTCAATGGTCAGCAATTGGTCAGCAATCAGCGCTCTAACCACTGGACAACCACGCTCCTTACATAAAGAGATAACACCAAAATAAGAGAACATTTTTCGCAATGTCGACAGGAAATAGGTTGATAAACACCTAAAACTTGAATGAATCAGTAAATAAATGAACGTATTAAACAATAAGTCAAGTCACAAAGATTGAAAAAAATTCCGCCCCTGAGATACTAGCCTATCTACCAGCATGGCTACTATTGTAACTTCCTATTGTTTTAAGTTTATAGGGTCCTGAACTAGCTTCCACCTGAGTAATGTTTATAGGTGGGACGTGGTGACAAAACTGTAATTTACGGTGCAACTCAAACTTTGACTTTTTTCAGCGAGAACTTTGCACCAAGTTGAAGCTTTAGATTCAAAATTACATTTCTATTTATCCCGAATATTCTACGTCTATTTTATCGAGTCTGTAGCTTTTTCTCTAACTCCATGGGTAATACTAAAGTGACTTGTCCCTTGTGTCAGCTGCAAAATGTTAAGGCTCAGAAAGATAACTCAAGAAACAATTTATTTTATCTAGTGGAAATATGAATACCATTATGAAAAACAGCATTTGCTCATTCACGACATACTGAGTGACAATAAACTCCCTTCTTCAGAATTATGTGAGAATTATGGCGGAAATAGTATTTATAGAGGATTATTTTTTTTGGAGTATCAAAGAACAAATACTTGAAGAGTATAAGATAAGGAGAACAAAGAGATAAGAAAAAGAATTATCTTTGTGCACAAAAAAAAGGAAAGCAGCTATCCATCTTCGGATTGATAGATTGAGCAACTTATGTTCATGTAGAATTAAAAATAAATGAATATATCACATTATTAGTTGATAGAAACGTTCAACGATGATGTTACTGTTATTTCAACTTATCGACAAATGGATGGACCGACGAGTTATTCTATAGCTTTTTATGAAAATTCAGCGGTTTGTCGGACACATTTGTGACGCAATTACCGACTGGAGGTTCCTATGGGAGGTTCTCAAGACACTTATCTCCCAGACCATATGTTATTCGTGGTATCCTACGCTTAATGTACGCTACGCCAAAATATCCAATTTATTTTCTTATCTTTGTATACATGATATACATCTACACAACAGCGCTTTTGCGCCTCTTGACTTTTTCTGGTGTAAATATCCGAGTTGTGATAACAGGTCCGCAACATAAAACGTATTACGCTTTACTCATCTACTTTCGAAAATAGGAAACCGTGTCCTTCAAGGTAATAGGAAATAAAACCACAGAAACCATTAGTTAGGTGTGGTGGGAGCGAATCTTTGGAAGATGGAATTCGTACAGGATTGGTTTTTTCACGAGACAGAAAATTCACCGAAAAATGCCAGAGCAGAAAAGTGTATTAGTCGTCCGGGCGAAATAAATTTTACATTACTTTTCCCCACAAGGAATCACAAAAAAATAATGTTGAGATAAATATGATCGACCAGTAATAGAAACTTTCGAAAAAATTCCGCCAATTAAAGCGCATTCATTTCCGCAAAAACATTATTCCCACTTCAATTTCCAAATACACGGCCTTCGATTCTTTTATTTAAGGTCCTAAGGAGATGAAACTCCCAGCCACAGAAAGAAAAGTGTCCCAAGCATTTCTCTGAAGTCGATGGGGGATTCGCCTTCTTGAGATTCAGAACGGCAAATCCCGTATTCCGGGCCCAAAAAAGGAAAGGTTAGGCAAAGAAAATTTTTGCGCGGGTTTTGCACCCTCAATCTCCAAGGGGATCCGCATTCGGGATAAAGCCTCCAAAAAGTGCTAGGTTGCGTCATTTCCAAACCAAGATGGATTTTCGCAGTTTTTGGGAAAACAAGTTTGACGCAAGAATGTAACTTTTGTTACCATTAAATAATATTAGAAAACAATCGGGAGTTTTCAACCTGATATTGGCGGAACTTTAAGTACCTACTAGAGAAATAATAGGAAAAAGGATTGGATTGGTTGTGTGACAAGTGTTCGGGCACACCATAAACAGCCCCAAAGAAGAGTTATTTCATTTTGCAGTACAAAGATGGAATAACTACTTTTAAAGCATATCGATACCCTGAATCTAGCAGTACATATTCTTTAGCCTAATGCAAATTTCATCTTGATCCAACGCTTTAACTTCGGGTGAACTGTTCCCTCTCCTAGTGGGGGTGGTTTGCACACCGGATTATTATTATGATGAACTTGGACTGCGCCCTTACTAGAACAAAACAACAATTAAATCTAATGATCTATAAAATCTAATCTATTATCTAAATAGTTTCTAACAATTATATCTACAATTTAAATAACTCCTTGTTTCTTTTCTGCAAATATTAGGAATATGCGCGTACAAAGAAATGTTTTTAGAACATGGAACTTAATTAACCGAATCAATCATTTCTAATTTATCCTACCAAATTTTTAAAATACCAGCCAGGATAATTTTCTTTTCAACTGTCACAGCATTTCCCATAATTCAATTCTAACTGTAATTCAGCACACCATCTCAACACGACATCTGAACGGCTCGAAATTAAAGCACGATTTCAACATCCGATATTCGTAAAGATATCACTAACATCCGCAGAGATTCGAATATTACTGAAAAATATTATTCTCAAGACGTTTAATTTAATCAAACACTTCAAATTTTTTTAGTTGAGGAATACTCGAAACACAATAATGCTGTTTGAACTAATACCGATAAGAACTAATATTGTTTCTCGTGCAAGAAATCCCCATTCTCAAATTTATTATAAATCTTGAATTAATAACAGAAAGTGTCCACTTTTAAATAAGTACGTTGTGGCGGACACGTTATTAAGAACCTATAAAAATGTATCAAATCGATATAATTCATCCATTATTCAATATAATTTTATTAAAACACTATAGGCAGCAGGTTAGGGAGTGACATCCTGCCGCCGCGCAATATTGTAAATTGAGCAGCACTTCCGTACCCTTTCCTTGCTTCCAGCACTCCCATTTCCACGCATTCCGTAAAAATAAAAATGAATATCGTAATCCAAAATGTACGTAACCATTCCTGCCATGCTTCTCTTCCCCGTTCCCTGAACGATTCTCCGGTGGACCGCTTACTAGTACTATAGCACAATAAAAAAACCCATGCTGGTCATTAATTATTAACGTTAGATAGTCGTTCAGGAATTACCGGAAGTAGTCAAAGTGAAAAATAATTTCAAGGTCTTGTGAAATGGCAGAACCTCAAAATCTCTGTCGCTGAAACGTGAACGCAAAAAAGTTGGTTATCATATGAAGAAAATACGTCACCTGTGGGTAATATTTTTTTTATTTTAAACTCTAAAATGATTAAAACACGAAGACATGCTGGGCTAGATAGGTGGTCAATGCTAAATCTCGTGGAAAAATAAGTCAGGGCTAACCCTAACTTTGCGATTACTTGGCCAACGCAAAAGTCATTCGTTGGCGTCTAGCGTCAGGGTGGTCAACGATGTTCGCAAGGCGCTAGTCGACTGGCCCCCTGGGAAACCCTTAGTGCATGTTTACAAAACATGAAAATCTAGAGCATACATTCTTTTACGCTTTAAGGGAAAACTTCACGACCAACGAAGTATTATCCAGCGGGCACACACATCAAGGGAGTATAACTAACATCGGGGCACGAGATGCAGTTTAGTTACACTAAGAGAGCACTCGATTACTTTAGGCAACAAGCATTTAAAAATGACGGCTAATATTTCTTGAACGGACGTTGCAGACCTCTTTGGCATACGCGACCCAACAACTAAGCCCCATAAGTAGTCGCGGTTACATTCGAGACCTTGTTTCTCAATATGGAGAGGAATTGCAAGGCAAATAAACTCACGAATTTAAAAATCCTGATTATGGCACTGTCACAGTGGTCGCGTCGATCTAAAATAAAGAGCAATCGTCACAAAAAGGAAGAGGTGGTAAATAAATGGTACTCTACAATGTAACGTCAGGAAACCGATGAAACAGATAGAAGCAAATAATCCAGATGAAATGGTTGGAATCTAATTCCTTTTCTCCTCATCAAATTGTTCTTACCTAAGTCATAATATTAGTTTATGCATGGTAACTTAAAAAATAAACTTTTAAAGCATAGAAACAACAGTTTCAGCTATGATTTCGTGGAGCTCTTATATTTTCATTTTGAAATGAAACACCAAATCTTACAGTCAACAACTTGATTTGTAAATACACTTCGCGTTTGAACACTTTACGTCATTCTCAAATGACACGACACTTGAGGATAACGTGAAGCATAGAAAAGCATGGCATTAAAATAATAAAATTGTGAACTCTACGATTTGGTGTTTCATTTGAAAATGATAAACTTTTAAAGAATTGAAGAATAAATATGTTGAATATTTACGATGAAGCTGAATATGTATAGCACTTCAATTTATGTGTGTGTAACTAATGCGAAACGAGGTCGAGAGTAAATGATAAAATTACGCAATTTTATTTTATTATAACACAATCTCCAGTCATCTTCAGGCGAACTTCAGGTAGTTCACCTGAAGATGACTGGATAGTCGAAAACTAGGTAGTGCAAAAATAAAATTATGGAAAAACCATGCGTGTTTATATTTTATGAAGAATCGTTTCCACAAACGGCGGCCGATACTACCATCCTGAGTGGAAATGTGTCGATCGAAGTAACCGTGAAAAAGCTGTAAGAAGATACAGACTGCGACATTGGTACACTTAAAAATCTTTTTGGGGGAGATAAAATTGGAAAGCCAACTAGAAAAGACATGTTCGATGTGTCCTTGAGCATTCGTAGGCATGTTGTTTTGGAAGAGACTGTCAAGTCTTTCGTCAAGGAAAATATATCATACGTGATAAAATTATGTTGGGGGACGCGAAAACATTACAATGATTTCCTAACAGACATTTTAAAGACAGTCACTAGTGCTGCAAGGAAGACTTTCCACGCTGGGCTTGAGCCAGGGATGGTGATGCGGACCACCTGCGTCAGAATGGGGAAATTTGGCCACAGCAAATGTTTCACGATCGGACATGAAACGACTAAGAGTGAAAGGAATGAATTACGACACTTGCAACACGCCATGCGAAATTTCCGGGTCTATAATGATTTCCGCGTTGATGAGGTTGAATCGCGTAATTTGAGCTGATTCACGCTTCGTAACGAACGCGTGACATTTCTTACATTGTTCTTTATATCATTTTAGGATATGTTGAAGAAATTACGCGTGATATATATTCAATGCTTTTGGATAATTTCTTACAGGATGGCCCTGTTTTTATTAATGCCCAATAATATGTCGCAATACTCGAGTGTCATCTCTGATTTGGTTACACTTCAAAGTCTTCCTCCACGTTAGGCAACTCTTCTTTACAAATACCCGAGTAATTCCTAACAAGAACACAACGGGAACATAACAAGAGTAAAACATACTCCGAGTAATGCGGCGATTTTAACACGCCTTTAGAGGCGCGTGTGGGAATTCGCTGTGGAAATTCGTGTGGGAATTCGCATAGAAAAGTCATTTGACACGACTTCCGTCGGTGTTGGCGTAAAGGAAACTTCTCGATGGTTAAATAGAGTACTACTAACCGGTACTAGAGTAAAGAATAGTATACAGAATGAACTTCTAATTATACGGATTCTATGAGAAATATTGTAAGACGACAAATTGTTTAAATGGGTGTGGGTTGGTTATTAGAATGTTGTTGGCCAAGGAGAGGAATGATGTCCAGTTGAATTTTATGGATGAGGCAAAATTAAATCAATAAGAATTTAAGATGACGTTCGAGGGAGAGGATTGTAAATAAATAGACACTAGAGATAGAAAGAAAATATGATCGGAGTTATATCAGCGACGTGAAATTGAAGGTCAAATTTTCCAGAGTAATTTATTAAAAAATAAAATTAATCGTTGAATTTCATAACAAAAAAGCCAATTTACAGAAAATAATCTAAAATAAGCTTGTTCGACATGCACTAGGAAATAATGTACACAGCTAGGAGTAAATTCAAAAGTTGGTAGAAAATCCGGATAAAATGTATATTTTCGAGAACCGGATTAGATTTTTTATAAGATCTTAATTTAGCTTCCACGTCAATTGGATTTTCCATTCTCCATCATGAAATCTGGATACGGCACACGCATAGTGCGAGGGTCCCGCAGTGGGAATTAACGCCGTGGACTGCTTATCACGCAAATACCTCAGTCTCGCCAATGAATTTTTCTCATGTACAAATATCTCTGCGTGAGTGGGTCAGAAAGAATGCTGACATGCAACATATCATCGCTTTTCCTTTTATCTTGGGAGTTCTTTGAAAAACTTGTTACTGTGAGCTTAGGAATAGCTACAATTTGCCGTCCGCGGCACTTCATCATTGAACGGAGAAGTAAAACAAAAAAAGGTAATGCCAACGGCAGTCCGTACATTCGTGAATGACTTTGCTTAGGTCATCAACTATCTGCAGTTCTCCGCTTAGGCAAGTTCTACAGGAAATCAGGCTAGACCATTATCGGCTCTGCATAGTTTTCAAGTCAGCAACTACGATGAAAATGAGCTGTTCCAATGAGTTCAGTGGATAATCTTAAGTTATTTATTTTTATCACAAACGAACAAGAATTTTCATCGTGGATAAACATTGGAAGAAGGAAAAAGTATCACAAAATGTTTGAATAAATTTGGAATACATTTTCAACTTAACTTTAATTTTTTCCTAGTTAGACGTCAGTATAGAAAAAAAATAAATATTTAACTAATTCGTCGTCTCGGGCGTAACTTAATGGAATTTACTCAACATGCTGAATTGAGAGTAGTAACTTTGTAATTCCACACAAACTTTATCAAAACCTTTACAATAAATAAAGCTTAAAGAACCTGATCTCACACGCCAAAGACACAATTACCCAAGACGAGAAAAGTGGAGTATATAAATTAAATTGCTCGGTGTTTCCCGCTAAACTAAATTGGGCAAACGGGAAGAAAATTCAAATAAGGGTCAAGGAGCATAAAGCATGTGTCAAGAATAAGAACATAACATCCCTTCTATGCCTGGCACCTCATTGAACATGACCACAGAAGTGACTTTGAACCGGAGATTCCCCATTTCGAAAATAAAGGACATAAGACTCGATACATTGGAACAATTGGAAATTTTGAAGTGTCCGTTGCAATGGTGGAATTGTAAACGAAATTTTTTATCTCTCCCACTCCCCCCTCCTAGACCTACCACTCTTTCACGTCCAGAGCTCGCCAAGGGTGCTGCATCCCCGTCCCAAACAGCCAACGTTTTACACCGCAGGCAGTGCTTCCATTTCCTTCCTTCCCCTCCCATCTACACCCAAACACCCATGCCCGTCTTTTTCCCCCCACCCTTTCTTCCTTCCACTCTGACCATTCCCTTCCCCCGCCCTGAAGGTATATACAATGATGCCCTCTGTAGAAACTAACTGATAATGACGTCCAACTTCGAAGCCTAGGTCGTGTTTTTAATAAAATTTGTGTGGAATTACAAAGAGACTACTTTCAATTCAACAAAAATTTAACTCTTTGGGTAACTGATTGTAATAATTGTCATTTATGTTGTCCAATATGTCACTGAGGGTTAGCCCATTCATCACCATCTCTCGTATAAGGTCGCGGTGTTTAATGGGAAACCATACGATCAGTTGAAAGACAAAAAGAGTTATTATCGTTAACGAACCAAATAAAACATCAAAATGCAATACTAATGGGTTAGCTAAAATGTACAGCAGCGGCAAGAAAGAGATAGTGAGTTCGTCACATTGAAATATAACATCATTACGCTGTTTAGTCTCAAATTCACATTTCTTCCAGGAATCAAAATATTAAGGACCACAGGTCACCTTTCTTCCAATCAACGATCTATTATTTAATGGAAGGTTACAATAAACATTAATGATTTCCTCAAACTTACGAGGTGCTTCCAAAGAGTAAGCATCGTATTTTTATTAAAAACTTCACACGTGATGTTTTTGCTTGAATTTATTTTTTCAAGAAAGGTCATGCCTTAAAATATTTTTCGACAATTTCCGCCACTGTTAAGGCACTTGTCACATCTGTTTTGATTGTTTGTTATGTTCAAGTCAATAGAAGATCCCGCCGAATGTAAAATAAGGCATGTTATCTGATTTCTGAATCCGAAAAAATCTCAAAAATCCGCAAAAGTTCATCGGCAGATCGTTGAGATTCACGGTGACAGTGTGATGGAATGATTAGGAAATGGGTAGGACAGTCGATAATGGTAGGAATGAAGGGCGAATGAATGTGCAGGATGAACAAAGGAGTAGATGGCATTCTGTTGCCAATGAAGATTTGGTCAGGAAAACTGATGAGAAAATTTGTGAGAATCGGCGTTCCACAATGTCATCACTATGCGATAAATTTCCCAACATTTCAAAAGAGCTCTTCATCACACAAGAGGGAGTGTTCATCGTCATTGGCGACGCCGTTCTTTGAAGAGGGAATAAACAAAGTCATCTCTAGATACGACCAGAGTGCCCAACAACAGAGGAAATTATGTAGAAAAAAATTTTAATCTTTCATGTAAAAATAAATTCAAACACAAATACCCACTGTGAAGTTTTTTAATACAAAAGCGTTACTTACTTTTTCAACGCGCTTGAAAGAAAAATGATTATATTAAGAAGGGTTATGGCTCTTTTCTTGATTTATAAATCCAATGACACCAGTCCTGAGGACTGGCGTCATTAGATTTCTAACCTGCAACCTCTCGGTGCCTGTATGGGTAGGCGAATATTTGATTGTTTCACCTTTCAGTTTTTTAGGCCTGTCGCTGTGGTCTCCTCGCTGTCAATTTAGCTTTTTATTGTGTTTGCCAAAGACTATTTCAAAGTAATAAGGCGTCTGTTTCACTGCGGAGAGCAATGGACGCTGTAAAGAATACGGGTATACCACACGTTTTCTCATCCTTCATAACACGCACCTTATACCCATTAGAAAAGTAATGAAAACTTACTTCATCCGGACGCTTTCTGGGTCTCCTACGCCTATTGGAATCACACTAATCAAATTAGACAAATGTGAATTTGGATCGTCGTGCCATGTGAATAAATTGAACTGTTAAATAACAAACTTTCTATCTGTGAGTGTGACGTTCTCGAAAACTTGAAGCGAGAAGACTTACCGTTGGCTCAATGACTCATTTTCTTAATCCTTTTTGAAGCATTGGAAATACGCCCAATCACTTTACTTTTTTAGAGGTAACATCTTACCTAGGCCGGGGCATTTCATATACAATTATTTAACTATCACACATCTCAATGAATATGACACCACCAACTTTATATGGGACACAAGAAAATTTCAGGTAAACCAAAACCCTCAAAAGTACTTCACAAAGAACTCTAAGAAAACTGGATTTAAAATGAAAGGAAACTCGCTCGGCAATCGATGCGGAAGAGTCGTGGCATTTTTCCGCATCACCAATTCCACGTCTGTTGTTTTTTTATCGAAAAAACAGGTGCGTCAGTTACAGCACGCCAATGCCTGTAGTGACATTGTATCTGATGTGGCGATAAAAATACCGGGAGGGCGGTAGAGAGCGACTGTATTCGTGAAAACCTTCCGAAGTGCTACTCTACCGGAGTGCGTCTGAATTTTGAAGCGAAGAAATCGGTGGGATTGATATTAATTAGTGCGCTCGAACGAAGACACCTACGAGCTATCTTTTTTAAGAAATACGCCCAGTTTACTACAACAGTGATATGAAAAATAAGGATGCACAATGGATTGGAAAATGGTGGTGCACATAATCTTGAGTCTGATAAGAAGTGAAAAGAGACTACAAAATATTCATTCATAGGGGTTACGTCACACCAGGCCTGGCATAGATTTTACTTGCATGATAATCTAAAACTCACTTTACATCTGTTAGTCAATCAATAATGACAAAATTAAATGAATATATTCTCAAAATGACCGATTCAAGAGTTAATCCGTTTAGGTACTTACATTTTTTTAAAGATTTGTTTTCTACCAACACCCTACCGCACACCCCTGCGGCGGCACGCGGAGTATTGTGTGAGAATTGGTGCACTGACAAAATGCCACCCATCTTGCATGCACATTTTACGGGTGTGCATTGATGGTGGTGTGGCATCCGTGTGGCTAGAGCCTACACGTAATGACTATAAGATCTCGGGTACAAGTCCAAATGATGCTTCTGGACGTCCGCAGCCCAGTTAAAGCCCAGCCGTGTGATTGTCTGGGCACCATTGACCTTATGGGAAACAATAAGCGGAAGACGAAAAGAAATTTGACCCCCGAACTTGTGCGCGTGATTTTCAAACTATATAGAGCAAACAATTAGTATCATATGACCTCTACTCTACCCTATTAAAGTGACCTTCGGATTGAAGATTGATTTTCCGCATTGAAAGGCAATTTATGATGAATTAGTGGATGAAAAATGTGCTGAAACAAGGTAAATATGAACAGGAAGAAAAATTTATCTTACAATTAGTAAGCAAGGAAAAAGAAGATGCACGCAAACGATCTGCTATGAGGAGAGAAATTAGAACATGCGGAATCCTTTAATAACCTAGGATAAAGTATAATATGAGGAGGAAGAAGCTCTACAAACATCTACGAAAAATAGCTCAATCCAAAATGATGATGATGATGAGGAAGACGCAGCTGATATGGTCGAAGAACGAGTAGAGGAGAGTGCCTCGCTCAACAAAGTCGAACCGAATCAGTCAGTTCATCAGTTGCGAGTGTGCTTTCCATGAACAGGCGACGACGTCACGATCCTTGTGGATGGGTAGACCTTGGCCATATCCGCGTAATTTCATTATCATTATCACTATCTCCTGGATATTTCACTGGTGATTACATCAAGCATGAACGGAGGCTTTTGAAAGCCTGACAATGTGCAGTGAAGATAATGTACAAAAACGTTAACAAAAACCACCATTCTCTCAGAGAATTAATCAACTTTTTGGAATCAGTTCATTCGCTTACCAAAGTACATGGAATAGCACAAAAACATGCATATTATTCCCACCTTCTTTAGCCTCTTTTGAAATAAGGTATTTTAAGGAGTTTTAGCAGCTGTTTTAAGTTTCTAGTAGCTAGACTTATATGTATGCACTAACAATAGCCATTAACAATCCAAATTTTATAAATAACATTTTCTCTAAATTTAAATTTTTACTTACACACCGAGTGCGCAAAAGCGTGGAAGGGACGGAAAATTGACACCTCAACCGGATACCTAAATCGAATTATTTTAAACAATTTTTACTACTTGCGCCTCCAACATGAACTCTAGTCGTAGCGAAGCAAAAACGGTATTGTTGACTGATCAATGACCCTAAAAACCATTGGTGTAACCCTAAGAGAGATAAGATCATACTACATCGTAATCATCAATGACAGTGCTAATCATTGCAAATCAAATTGCAAAAACGTCTTGCTATAAAAAACACAGAACATAGAACATTAAACACCAGGATCCATCTGAATGAAGTACAAAAGAGAAGGCAATGTCAAAAGGGTCGGTAATACCGAAAAGCACAGAGAAACAAGTCATCTAACTGAGGCTCGTTAATTCACTCTTATCATCCTCGGGTGCTCCAGAAAATACTTATCAACGCATCAATTTCTGAGGAAAAACCGTTACCTTAATTTTATCAATTATGCACTTCATAAAATGATATTTTTGAATTGAGAATGTCATAACAGTGCTCATTTATATAATTTTAAGAAATTCATGTTTATGGCCGAGATTTAGGGTCTTTAATAACTGCAATTCCAAGCACGGCGCTCAGAAATACCTGTATTTTCAAGGTGCTTGACTAAAGAACGCAGTAATAAAATGGTACCAAAATTAACAAAGAATTATTTTCACAGGATCAGTATTGAGGCTTAAAATAATTACAGTAATCAACCCGAAGGTCGGTATGGTAGGTGAGGGTAGAGCTCACACAGGACTAAGCCCAACGGCATGTGAAATTCACACATCAGGGAAGGGGGGCCGGTTTCTCCACCTGTACCGTCTGCGATTTCCTAGGATGACATGGTACCCGAAAAATGGTACACAGCATGGATGAAGCTGAGGGTGCCAAGAGGCATCACCGGGAATCTAATCCTGGCCCTCCAGTCAGTAGTCCAGCTCTCTAGCCACTGAACTACCACGCCCAACTATTTCGGCCTAATTGACCCTAAAGAAAAATGTTACACTACGTACACAATTATTCCGGTTTCTATTTTATGCTTACAGGTATACGAATAGGTTTAAAAAAAACAGAAAATATGGAAAACTTTGTTTATGAAGTCGAGAAATTCTTTAGAATATCACTAGGCTTGAAGCTGAACTGAAGCTGAAGATCCAAACCTAATAACTGAATTTTTTAATTCCTCACAAGACGAGCGCATGGGAGGTGGAAAGGATGGAGCGCCTCAATTGTAGCAGGGAGAGAGAGAGAGTGGAAACTGGAGGGAGGGCAAGGGAGAGATATTCGCTTAAATGCGACATACGATGTTGGGGGGGTGGGGGATGGAGGAGGGGTGACAAGTACCCGTGGGTCGAGTGGATTTTGTTTCCAAGTAAATAAGATCCGAGGGAGGGAAGAGATGGAAGACACCAATGAGGTACGCCCATGCAGTTATCAATTCCTCTCCCACTGTATGCAGTGGTGGTTTCATTCGCGTAACCTTTTCGTGCAGTTAAAAACGCTTATTAAGAGTTTAACGAATAGTAATTCAAAGGTTTGAAGATAACAGCATAAGCCCCATTCTGTGCCAGTCGCACTCAAAATTCATAGGGACTGTTGCTTTCGTACATTTTGTCATTACTAACAATTTCTCATCTTATGCCTAAATAATGAGCTCTTACACTAATATTCTGCAGCCGAAAGTGACGAAGTGCGTCATAACACTTTGTAAGGTTTTTAATAGTAACAAAATGGAATTCATTCACGTACCCCCTTAATTCATTACAGGGATGAGTAACCGGAGGGCCCGGGATCGAACCCGGGCCCTCCGGTTACTTTCTGAGCGCTCTACCCATTGGACACTACCGCGCTCCTGTTCATAACAATAAATCTCGAAAAATTAGTACTTGATACAATTATTTACATCAGCAATGCAAGCGCCGAAGGACACTAATGGAAAGTTATATTTAAACTTTCTCATAAAAATTTAGAAATGTAGAAGTTATCATTCAGGTATTTTTGCAATAATTAAAATAATGAAGTTTAGCACCCCAACTTATGTTTATTGAATTGCTGCTACACCTGAAAATAGTTGACTACACTTCATTGCAATATTTTATGAACAGAGAATATTTCATTCGGTATGTTGCTTGGAATGCTAGAAATAATGAAATTGGAAACTGAACAAAATATAAAAACCAACTGATAACCACTCTTCCAAATTTTATGGGAAGTTAAAAAACAAATTCGTTAAAATATAATAATGGTACACAGGTATAATTTTCAATTTAACTTACTGATCCAGCAGTTATTCATACTGGTTATAGCAGAATTGCTAAAAAGCTAGCATTGAATTTTTACATTCAAAGCTAGATCATTAAATTTCCGCATTTCAGTAGTTTTGCCATTATATCTTGGATTGATGTCTCGGGTTGGATATTTTCAATCTGACAATTTTATCCCCACTCGGCGACCACAGAGGTGTATCTGCACTTTTACGGGCATTAATTGAGAAACCAGCCAGAATTTACGGAAAAGCTGTGGGCATCAACGAATTAGATTTTAACTGTTCCGCCAAGGACTTTCACTCAATTCCGATCCTTTCAGCCTCAAACTTTTGTACATTCCGAGGTCAAGAGTGGTTACTTTTCCACTTACCTACATCGGCTGCGGACAAGCGCGCGAGGTAAGAGATAAACACTGTCATCTCAGCGCAAATTATCTTCGATTTCAAAATTCCGAGGTAGGAGATAACACGATGTTTACAAAATTTTTATCATAAGCCTTTAGCGACAAGGTAAGATACTCGTTTGCGATTAACAAGTCGCGAGTAAGTTTCAAGGCAATCCTGGCATCGCGCAAAATCTCCCGAATATATTTGAATGGAGTCGCAAAATTTTCTGACTCGTACGTGTTTCAAAAGTATTGAAAAGTGGAGTTTCATCACAGATGGGATTACATGGCATTTCATAAAAAGTATGACAATATCTAAGGTCGGAATTTTAAGTCGCAATAACGTTTACTAACACGGTCCGAACGTGACACCCACCTAGTGTTTCAGAAGAGCGCAAAGAATTACCCTTTTCCATTTGCAAACGATGTTAGGAAATACTTCAGCGAGAAGTAACCTTGGTGCCGTTACCTCTTACTTCCCGATTATATTTATAATTTTACCAGCTTCGCTTTAAACAATATGTAACTGTTACTCCTACATCAACCGAAAAAGAAGGTAGAAAAAGACTTACTCGAGCTCAGCTCACAAAAGGCTCTGCTAGGTGGGGTGACTTCCCACGCCGAAGGTCCTAGTTCGAGCCCCAGTCTCAGCGGTCTCGAGTTTTCGGGGTATCCGATACAAGCCGATGGCGGTCATGTGGTTTATTCGGAGTGCAGCACTAATTGCAATCACGCGTTAATCGGTTAACTCGCTCCCGTCTTTTAGCAGTGGGTCAATGCCGGCACCGGGTATCTCTTTACGCTTCCTCCCTTAAATATCTATCCTTAATGATCCACCTACCGCTAATGACACCGCAGATCCCTCTCGCTCTCCATGATAACAAATACTACTAAGGCCAATGCCGACATCCGGTTGGGTTGGTCTACTGTACAAATCTAGTTTCTCCATCAACATACAATCTCCATTCCAATTCCACATTAGAACACGAAAGTGAACAATGCAAATGCACGAGAAAACTTTCACATTCCAGTATGTTCCATAGGTTTCTTTAGAGGGAGTTTTATGACTGTGAATAATAAAAGCCACACCAAAATAGTCACGATAAACTCCCCTGAATCTATGAATTAAGGAAAATATCCCATTTTTAAGTTAATCTCTCAAGTAACCTTTATCAAAGAAAATATACGTTAACCGAAAATCATATTTCTATAAAACCAAACATTCGAAAGCAATAACACAAATAATCGATTAATTTAAGCCATCTTCCACATTAAGGAGTAAGAACAAGCTTAAGCAAGAATGCAGACAAAAATAAAAGTAAAAATGATTATATTAAGTCTATAAATAAATTAGCCACTTAAACAGGAATATTTGAGTAGTTGCTACGGGCAAAGAATAATTTTCAATGCAAAAGCAACCTAAACTTCCGAAAGGAACTCAGGAAG
>LYUA01000760.1:248004-268623 GCA_002093875.1 Calopteryx splendens
GGGGGGGGAATGGGAGGTCCCCACCACGACTGATTGATTAAAGGCCGCAACCCCGCCTCCTCAACCTCCCCCCGACCGCTTTTGTACAACCCCCTTCTCTCTCGCCACTTAAACCACTGCGCCCCTTCCCCCTACGTATCCTCGCGCGCACGCCACTACGACTGACACCAATAAGACTGTCGGCGCACGAGAACCATTCACGGATAAAGCATTATCCCGTCATCGATTCAATCCCTCTTCTTCTCCAACCAAAAACAACCTGTGTGCGCCTTGAGGTTTCCGCGTGAGAATGCGTCGCACAGCTGTCAGGAGGCACAATGGAGGGGTGCTAGAAAATGAGGTGGTACTGCATCAAACAGGACATGGGCGATGCGGAATAAAATATCGATACGAGTCCACTGGTGATGTTTTAGAATAAAATCGTCCCCTCCGAAATTCGCCTATCACCATCAGCGTGAAACGCGCGAGTTTTGTATTTACGTCTACATTAAGGAACAGTCGGTAGATGCATAACGGTAGAGTAGTTGCTGGAATTTTAAGCAGCTCCGACGGGCGACGTCATATTGCACCGTAAATTCTAAGGGTGAGCAAAATTCGAGCCGGAATCGAGGCCAGCAATAGCTTTCCTAATCTAGGCATTAGCCAGATCGACCTTACAAGATACCTACGAATTTTTTTTTACGATAAACGCGAAAGATATCAATATTGGAAGATATTTTCGTCCTCCATTATATGGAAAGGCCGATAATCCACTGTCTTGTTGCAATCGCTGAGTCTTCGTTACTAAAATTATAGAACATCCAGGTAAAGCGTAGAGGCAGGTATGACACAATTTAAGGATGATAGTAAAATTGTTAGGAAATGTGAAACGGGGAGAGGCTTTCGTAGTCATGTTATCTTACTGGTTTTTCCTATCGTATTGCTTCATATTTATTACTGTCAAGTGTGAGGTATGGTAGCTGTAATTGGTCTGAGAAGAAATTATAATTTATTGAGAAATAAAAATTTTCATAATTTCTTTCGATTGTTCAAATCAGCAGCGAATAGAGCCAGTAAGTACAAATATCATAAAAATTGGAAATTTACACAAATATCCATTATTTATAAAGAAGAATATCTTTATGGATATTGGGTGGTATGAAGATGGCATAAATTATTAAGAGTTGAAGAAGGATATTGTGCACCTAAGTCAAAAGGTGTTTTCTGTTCAGTGAGTGTGCTTAAGAAATCCACAAAGATGTGCAACAGTTCACAAAAAAAGTCTAAAATGCATTAATCGATTTGCTTCCTGTAGAGTGGTTGAATATTGAATGCCTTAATTCCCTTTCTTTCGTCCAGACGGACAGATTTTATCCACATTTTTCTTAGTTTCTCAATCTTCGGTAAGCATATGAACACCTGTTTCCGATTTTTGAACAATGTTTCCCATTGCTATGAACGCAAATTACACATGAAGAGGGAATATTCTTCATATCAGTTAGCTTGACAATATCAGCCCTAGCCTTATTTAATTTTTACTGCAAAAGTTTCCGATGACAGCTGAGAAGACATTTCGAAAAAATATTAATGAAAGAGAAATGCAATTAACTTTAGAGCGTAATTTTTCCTCCATGTGTTCGAAAAGCTACCCTGAATTTGAAACCACCAATTAGGTAGTTCAATTCTCAAAGTGTAGCATTTGAATAATACGTTTCCCTTTACTAATTCCTCAGGTTTGGAAGGATGTTTAAAAAGTATGTTGAATGTTCGAATAACTATTTTATGGGTCCCGATTATTCCGGACGGTCCACCAGGTAACCCAAAAGTGGAGGATTTGAATCTCTTCATGCCTGTTGTACTGTGACGCAACATGCTTCTATAATTTTTCCAACGGTACCAAATAGATTCGGTTGTTAAGAACAGATAGAGTACGTGTCTATGACATTTTGAGAAAAATCACTTGGATATAAAGTACTCCATAATCATATGTATTATTTGAATGGGAACATCCTTAGCACTACTTCACCACCTCTGCTTTCCTTCTTTCACTTGCCTATAAGCCTAGCCGCGGAAGCAATTAATATTAGATACTACCCTATACATTTATTTATACCTAAATGTCAAAATTTTGAAATACTGTGCCTGAAGCAGTTTTTTAGGCTCAGAGAAACAAACTATCATTGCAACATTGAAGGATTACCTGGAGCCTGACATTTTCAGAGCTGGCGAGGACTTGCCCAAAAGATCTAGTGGGCAGCACGATAGGTCGTCTCATTGCCATCCCACGGTATCTAAGGTATTATGGCTGTCTGTGTTAGTTTATCGGGAACTATCCACACCTCCGTCACCATACCAGAAATGCAAATGGGGAGACATGACTATATGCTTTCATCTTTGTCACAAGGCCGACCTCTTGGTCAACATGTTTGCAACATTTACCTCTTATGTAAGCTTCCATAAACGTCATGGCCACGTTACGTATTTGTCATTGAGTCACAGTCAGTAAAACGTACATAAAAAGGTCACAAGTTGTTCTATACGCTATTATATAAATATAAATAAACATTAGAACATTAAAACGAGATAATGAGACGTGGGTAGGTTTAAAGATAAATAGTTTTACAATTTATCATACTCCTTGTTGGCAATTAAATATACAAATAAAGTGAATATTTCCTTCGTGTCACCGTAATACTGATGGCGAATTTGAATCACGCTTCGCGCATTATTTTGTTTTTCTAAGGGATGTTTATGGTATTCGAGGGTGCGATAACCTTGAACGCCAGAACATCTGAAACAGCATCGGAAGTTATTTTTTTACTCGTTTCTTAAACGAAAGAGGGTAGGAGTTATCGAGTTCTTATTCCTTCGCCAGCTTGAGGTTAGGTTTGTACGTTCTCCAAGCCTCCGTTTCACCATAAACTCGTTTAGTATATTCGATAGAAAAAGTGAGCTTCACTATTGCAGTAGGTTGGCGATTCACAACTGAGAGATCCAATCATTTCTAAGTTATTATTTGATATGAGAGCTCTATATATAAATGTGCTAATGTTTCTCAGAGAGTGCGAGAAATAAATGTGCTAATTTTCCCACAAAATAATTATGCGTTGTTTTCGGATATTTATTTCTCACAATCAGTGATGAAATTCTGGTTTTTACAAAAAAAGAGGAGTGACTGCACACCAGCTTATGAGTTTTCACAATAAATTTTCCACTAATAACAATAGGACTTTTATTCATTAGACGATTTTCTCGATAAATAGTTAACATTAATACTGAATAATATTCGACAAATTACTTACCCAAAACTATTTTTGTGCATTTATTTTTACGCGACAATGGTTATTGTGACGATTAAAATATTATACCTATATTAAAACATTTCAACAGAAAATGGATTATCGATATTAAATTAGCATGATGAGTAAATTACAAAGCTCAACGCAAGCAGAGGTCGTCAATAATTTTTTACGCCAGTATTTTAAACCTCGATTTTTCGCACCAACGCAAAAAATACCTAGTTGCAACGAGGTATTTTTCATTAAAAACCTTCGGCTATAACTTGTTTTTTTCTAGAGATATGTTTCTGAAAGTTTCTTGCCGACAGAATTCAGCACAACTAGTTTATATATTTGCATCAGTCATTCAAAGAGAGCCACGACAGGTGTGTGTGAGCACCAGAAAGAGCCGTGGTAGGTCTATCATTTTCGCAAATGCCGTTAGACACGAAGCAGCGATAAAAATAATGGATTATAAATTGCTTAGAAGCTCATGCTCTCCCTTTACCAGTACTTTTGACAGAAAAGGATGAATATCAATATTTTATGCTTAAAGTAAATATCAGGCTACCTGTCGCCTGATATTTAATCCCGATATCTTGAAGAAAAATGGCCAATTTCTCATTCGCACTCCAAATTCCTTTTGTTAAACACTAATCTGCTGCCCCTTTCGTAAATTTTCTCCTTCGCCACCACTGAGTAAAATCAATGCCTCATTAAAGTGCAATACAAAGTGGGAGATGTGCGAGCCTCGTGTATGGGCACACCTCCCATGGTCAATTCCTTATCCTTGCGAAGGACGACTCGCTTCCGAGGTTCAAGTTGAACTTCATCCGAAGTAGGTAAAGGGGATTTCTGGCCACCTTTGAAAGAAGCGTGGTCGTACCTTTCCTAGGAATTCCGTTTCATGGATCTTTTTCTCATCTTCTAATTCATTTGCTCCGGGCAACCTGAGACAAAGGAAGACCCGCCCACCTGTATAAATTGGTGAAATCTTCTAGCGGGTACGACAAAAGGATTCTAGTTTATTCCTAAACCAATCAGCAATGAAAATAACGAGTCCAAGAACCTCGTGATCCAAGAGCCCAGTAGCCATTACCGCAACGTTATAGACTAGCTATAACAGTGGGCTTCCTTTGTAACTTAAAAAAATTCTCTCAAATTATTTTAGCGGGCACAGTATTAAGATTCCAAAATGTTTCTAACAGAGCAAATGCCGTTAGGCGCAAAGTGAGAGACCTGGTTTCTTTCGAGATGCCCATTCATCTCTCGCATTAGGGGTATAAACATAACTATAATGCCATTACTACGCGACTCACGCTATGCCTAGGATTATGCGTAAAATGGAATCATGCAAAACACGGCCACATGAACCTTTTGATGGTGAGTTGATGCCTGCAGCGACTTCACCCTTAAATACCTCGTGCGACGAACTAGTTTCCGTCTCAACCGTTTCTCCCCTTTACTTCAATGATAAAGATGTATTTTCGGTTGTTTCTAGAAGATTAAAATTTAAAATTAATCGCGCCCTCCTGAGACCAGTTTCGCCAAACGTATTTCAGAACAATGAAAATGCCTTCTGAATTTTTTATCAATTTTAATATTCTACAATACACCCACTTTAATTACACGCGCACACTCCATTTACCAAGTTACCCATTATGGATTCATTTTAGATGTAATTCCCAGAGTACGTTTACCCACTTAAAAATTTCAAAGTGCAAAAACAGCGTTGGAGCAACCGTTTTAAGCTCTTCTCGTGGTTAAAATTCACACATTTTTAGAGAACATGATTGACAACTATTAAAAAATAAACCAGTTATAATTGAAATACACCTAAGTAATGGCAACGTCGATTTTATATTAAATTAGAGCAACAGAATTAAAAGCTATAGAAAAAGATAATTCAGCGTTTCCGTAACTCAAGTACATGTATAAAATCTCTGCAAAGCTTACAAACGTGAAAATCTATAAACTGGAACGAAGAGAGAGTCTAAAGTACGGCGATCGTCATGTGACAGCTATTGTGAATGGCCGAAATCCTTAAAAGCAGGGATCCTACACCATTTTGAATATGTAACTGCGTTGAGTGGGAGAGAGCTGTACCACTGTTACCTTAAAACTGGCAATGAGTTTACACTGTGAAGTGGTTGTGGATAACTCCCCTTGATATTCGTGCAAAGTGGACGGGGTGCAAGAAATCCTCAAGCTCCATTATAAGATTTATGATAATTCTGGCATTTAAAGAAATTAGAATATACCGAGTATGATGTGGCAATGCCAAACATGGCATACACGAAATTCGAGAAATAGTATCCTATCTCCATTTCATCACATTTTATGACGAAGACCCGTTTTTCCAGCGAAAGAGTGCAACCAGGAAAAATAGGAGTAAAAATTCCGAAATCCTCCAAACGCATTTCTGTCATTTTTTTAATATCACGAAACGTGGTATTCCAGTGGGTAAGAGCGCTGAGCTACTGAGCGGAGGGCCCGGGTTCGATTCCGGGTGACGCCTCTGGCCACCCTCAGCTTCACCAATTTGCCCGTAACCATTTTTCGGGTACCAGGACAACCTGGGAAATCACGGGCGGCACAAGGAAAGGAACTGGTCACCCTGCCCTGTACATGTCTTTGGTCTCAGTACTGGGTGAGCTCTACCCTGACCCACCAAACCACCACCAAACCGACCTTTGGGTTGATCACTGTGGTGGTATCTGCGTGATAATATAGTTATGCATTATAATTAAAGGAAAATGGCAACTTAGCTTAGGCAAAGGATCTTGAAACTTAATATTGCTGCTATTCTTAGTATATATTACCAACTATGCCCAAACCACAACTATAAACTTTCAAAGACGAGGACGTGAGTCACACTTTAGGGCTCCATGCTGCGAAGATAGGAACTTGACTTTGTGGAGGACACTTCGTACCCATTCCTTTTGCGTTTCGCAACTATTATTGCCGTCATAGCGGATCAAAACACATCCTGGGATTAGTTCAGTGTATTTTTCAAGCTCTCAGATAAGCCGCTGCGGGTTGTCCATCGACAAATAAGAAAAATAGCATTCACGGCACGTCGAGAAGATACGTCGATGAGAGAAGGGACCTGAGAAGACAGTTTGCGCTCATTTCCTTCCAGGTAATGAAGGAAGGCAAAGCAGCGAGGCTATACGTATGGCATCAGACCGACAATCGGGGGGCCACCATTTGGGCGTCTGTTACGGAACTACTACTCGATCGAGTGAAAAGGCGTTCACTAGATTTCAGTCAAATTTCGTCCTTCATGGGCCATGGTTCGAGTACACTCGCCATTTTATCTTTTACTTATCGATAGAAAATTTCCGTTACACATACTATATATATTTATTTTTTCAGAACTATTTTCAATCCACCCAATCTTTCAGTGTTTTTCTTGGTACCTTTTATAAAGGAAGTTTAAAACGTTAACATTCTTCCTTTACACTTATCAGATATAAGCTTTATCAAACAGAAAATAAATGCAATTCCCCTAATGATAAATTGGTTCTCCATAATAGTTATTCCTGTCATCAGTCGAAGGAAGATTAGTACCAACTATAAGCAGTTTCAGCGAAAGGCTCGCCATATACCCGTCACGAGTAAACAGATATTTCATTGCAGAAACATGATTACATAAGAGGAAAAATATGACCACGACTACAGAGGTTGGGATAAGATAATACAACTTGTTTGCAACAACTTATAGCCTTAAGCAGAGATAGCATATGAGCGCGGACCCTAAAACTGCAACGTTCAGCGTAACATGTGTAATGGAGTGGACGGTTTCTGTGGTGTTACTGAACAGTTCAGAAGCATTTCGTACCGCATGAACTAATAAAAACATTAAAATGTGTTCTACAGCACACTGCAAACGACGTTTTTCCATCAGCCGCAGTTTTCAGGTTGACTAATGAAGGAGCATTTATTAGGAAACCTCTTGCTTCACCGTATAGAAAATAAACGAAATTTAGCGCAGAGTTCTAGTTTTAAAAACTGAACCAAGTCAAAAAATATATAATAGAGTGTACCAAAAATATGAATTTAAGTGGTCCCTGTTAACGTTATTCCGATGAAATATCATAATTTCATACTTTAAACCAGTTTCCTCCATTGGTTTCAAGATAATCTTCTTCTTCTTCCCCCCAGGCTTCGGCCTGCTCCCTTCAGTCCCTTTCTCGTTCATCTCATGTCCAAGTCATTCTTCCATCATTTTCTCAGTCGACCCACTCTTCTTCTCCCTGCTGGAGAATTATCTCTCGAGATTTTGACAATTCTGCCCTCGTCCATTCTGCTTACGTGCTCATTCCACTCTACTTTTATTTTATGAGCCCCTGAGCACATCTTTCTCCTTCCAAATCCTTGTCCTTTTCTTAGCATGTGTCATCTTAGTTAAATCCATCGTAATCTGAGATTTGGTACTGGTACTTAGAGTATAAAAAAAGAATGGAAGTGAGGAAGGTAACGAGATGCACAGTCTCCTTTCCGACCTCACTTCCTTTTTCTCTCTTGCCCAACTTAATCAAGGTTGGGTATAGTTAATTTTAAATTACATTTCCTTATTTTAATAACTATTGTTTTTGGTGTTCCTTTTTAATTTGCCCCCACAATATTCAATTTAAATATAATTTTTCTAAGCTATACTTTTTATTATAGTTATTATAATAACATTTAGCACTTTGAGTAAAGGTTATTTTTAACTAGGCTGGCTTATCGGCGTGGGAATATTTAGTCTGGACCATCGTCTCAGACATGTCCGACAAGGGAGGCCCTGCCAGTAGTTACACTACCACCGGCATAGTCCTGAAAGTCATTGCAACACTATACCTGTAGCTATTGTGGCATCATATATCGTAATATTTTATTGTGCCGTTCTAATGATGTCTCGTATTAAAAAAACGTGATAAATCAATTAAAAGAGCTTAAACATACATAAAATAGGAATTTTGGTGGAATTATGGCCGCGGAGCCGTGTTAATCGTGCTTTCAGTCAACCTCGTCTTTCACAGAAAACCATCGTAGAAAAATCTAAGATTTTTTGTGGCGGCGTTTGCGTTGTACTGTATTACTATGGCTGAATCCGTTCTGTTCTTCATACCTTAAACCCACAACTGAAATTAAATTAATGGCAACAAGAACGACGAGGTTTTGCAAATCATTTACTCGAGTGTAAATCGAAATACCCCTGAAGGGGAAATCGAACTCTGATGAAAAAAAATACAAATAAGCTAGCTTTATTCTTTGGTAGGTAAAAATAAAGGTACATTTCATGAGTAATCAGATCGGGATGTTTACATTTGAGAATGTAAACTTGACACTTATATGGGAAGCGTGACGAAAGGCATGACCTCGATTTTCCTTAACCTTAGAACAATTGAGAATACTGGAATGCACCTTCGCAAAAATAAGTGTGTTTGTGCATGGAATTTATCAATCTAGTTGTTTTTATTCAATTTACGAGTTTATGTTTCCTCCAAAAATAAAATACTAAGACGCATGGAAGGAACGCAGTTGGTTTCATCTTATTTTCATTGCATCTCATTTTACCACGAATACATTATAATACTGAAATTTAAATGAGCGTAAAATGTGATATTTAAAATTTTATTATTGACCTAATAGGGTACCTTACTTTGGCATCATTAGAACTTGCGAACTTTGGCTTATTCGGAAAATAGACTTCCCGTCATTCGAGATGGCTGTATTGGAATTCGTGAAAATAACTTTTCTTCACATTTCCAACGAACATTTAAATGTCCACAAAAGATATGACGTTATAAGTGGTGGCATCTCTTCTTACCCTCTGGACGCGGGATTCTCAACTCATCGAGTAAATTCCACCAACACAGTAAAAATAACCACCGACCTTCCTGAAAAACAGTACAAATAAGCTAGTATGTATCTCTAATGTTTTCTCGGTTGAGCAACTTATTGCGTCCTCACAACTTGCAGCGTGAGGCCCTCTCTTTAACTTACGCTGGGATTAGAGTGAAAAACTTTGAGACAACATAAAATTAGAAAGAAAGACGAATTGTGAGTTCGAAAATATTTGCACCCACCAATAAAAACATGCACTGTGTTCACAATACCGGAAATTCGACGAGCACAATACTTGTAACTATAGAAAGTAGACTAGCTCTGCACAAGGTCACGTAAGGATGCATGACATCGTCATGGGTCTTCATAAAAAATATCTCCGCAAAGCGAGGTAGAGCTAATTATTTTACATTTTCACTCAACTGGACAGGATGATGACAATGAAAATCAAAAGAATTAGTTCATCCGTTGAAACGCAGTGTTCAAAAAGATAAATGTATGTAATCGAAATAAATAAGCAGCAATCCACCTAACAATGAGTAGTTGCATCAGGCGACCGCTTCGCCATCATTCTTTAAAAGTACAAAAATTAGGAAAAGAAAGAACCCTCGTCGAAAAATTTAAAAACGCGAATTTAGAATGACCGCGAGGTCATCACGCATATGAGAAGTATCTTGTGGTTGCTATTATGAGACCTTGGATGTGCTGGCCGTAGGTTACGAAACAGGGCGCCGTCGAGGTATGCAACACTGTACAACCCGGCCAAAAGCGTCGAAAGAAACAACAAATGGGACGACACTTTCACTTCTTTCGGATCCTATGGGGTAAGAAACCGATACACGCGGCAGTTTTCACTAACCAAACTCCAAACCACAGTCATCAACATGAAGGTCAACTTGATCGGGGACGGAAGTAGACCTCCAAACACTTTTAAGGAACGTAGGTATAATTCACACATTCGCGTAGGGTTGTTCGTAGTTCTCCCACTCTTCCATATCAGAAGTTTACTGTGCCCGGAGAATTACACACAACGAATGTAGCTGGGATTCGACAGAGCAATTATCCAGGTTTAAACCCTCACATCTTCCAGACAATTTGCGTCACAGCCCAATACGCTATCGAATTTTCAGTAAGATATTTTTTCTTAAAAAAATCATAGAAATACGTTTTCTCAAAAAGTCAGATTTTAATTTTGCATACCCTGGGGCTTATCGAATGAGCAACTTTATATATTGTAACGTATAATTATCTCTGATAATTATAACCGGAAATTCCGGTGCTCGAACTAGGGCTCTAATCGTGAGAATTCACAGCTACTCGACCATCCCCACCAATCTGATAGTCCGTCCGTCCTTCCCGATCTCAATAGAAAGAATGAGGAGCAATCCAGTCGCATACATAGCCCACTTGAACGGTCGATCGATGGCGATCACGCCACGCAGTGTGGACGAGGAGCATATAGTTTTGGCTATCGATTTTATTTCATGAATATTTTGCGCACATGAATATTCACCATCTCTTTCTCCACGGAACCCGCGTGGATAAAGAAAGAGAGCGATAGGGTTGTCGGAAAAAAGCACGATGAATATAATCGAACTTAGCTTCTCACGAAACCTATCTATGTCTTTTTCATAGTGCAACAATACACTAAGATACACGACTTTTCAAAATATAACTTTGATGAATTTGACACAATTAGGTAATGGGGAAATCCCCGAGACTCTTTCAGATTGAAGACATTTTTCTCTATCATTTTTTTTAAATATTCCATTTTACGCATTATCTCTTTATGACGGATCTCTTTAATTCCTAATATTTCCAGCCTCATTTCAAGCACTCAAAATACCAATTCTTGTGTCCACCTTTCCCTTTTAAGTATAAGTTCTCCATTCCATCACTCCCTTAAGCTCACCTACGCATTCCAATATCACCACCGCCTATGGCGTCACCTTTTTCCATTCCCAGTCGCCTTTCCAGCTAAGAGAGGATTTTGTGAGTTAGCTTTAAGCCTTAGGGTTTTAACCGACCAACATGCGCTGGTCCATGGATTTGCCTTAGGGGGGTAGGAATCAATAGTCTTCAGGATTTGAATTTATATTAACGCCGTCCATATTTTTGGTCAGCGATATACGAGCCATACTCAATTTAAATTTATACCATCACTTTAAATGACTGCTCCTCTGGTGACACTGCGCAGATTACCTACCGTCGGTGCTCAACGCACGGACTTCCCCAATAAGGAACAAAATTCCACTGCGGAGCATATTACCCGCAGCATATTACTAGAGTGCGACTATAAAGGACAAGGGGAACATGCAAAAAAGGTGTTGCCAGATTTTTTGAGGTCAATGTAGGGCAGAGGTAATGGACAAGATGGATAAAAGGAGAAACTTTTTTCCAAAAAAGACGACTATTTACCTGTAAATGTGTACGAAATGTGCAAATGCATATTTTTTTATTGTTCCGAAAAAGCCGGAGGATGGTTGAAACCTCATCGGAACGCCCCTTTACGCCCTTAAAAAAGGAAATACCCGGCAAAAACAGGAAGTTTGGCAAATCGACGCAAACCTCTGCCTATACCGCGTCAAAATGTTAAGCAGCAGAAAGGAATTTACCATTTCATTACTTAATATTTCCCTATTGCAAATTTAGTATATAGAAATCATAATAAATTCAAAGACTGCAAGGGGCAGTATCAAATAATAATTGTAATAATAAGTGCATCTCAGCTGGAAGGGATTAGGGGGATGCACTGGCGCCGGGCAGGCAGAAAGCCGTCCTCCTGGGATTCCTTCGTCAGTTCCCGGGGTATGACCACCTATCCGGCGGGGACGGGCGTGTTAGCGCACCTCCACTCCAAAGTCTCCGGCCATAATGACGGCAAAGAACACCCTTGCTGGAGACTAGGATGTAGATTTCAACGAATTTAGAATAATTTAATGGTTGCTGAAGTGGTATGAAGAACTGTAGACCACCGAAGAACACGGAAAAAAGTTATTCCGACCCGCGCTATTTCCGTGCAGACTTATATCTCCCAGAAACTAGAGGCCTATCATTTTAAAAATTTTCTGGCGATTTTCGAGAGCTTCAGAGGAGGATTGTTTCCACAACCTATTGTTGACACACCACTCATATCTTCAATTACATAAGCTATTAATTTTTATTTTCAGATGAGATCGGTAATGCATTTTTGCTATTTTTTTCGTACGTTAAATGTTCGTCCTTAACCTTCAAATTAACGCGATCCGACCGATTGGCCATAATTTTAAATTTAATAAAGACGCTGATATCCGAACTCTCATAGTGAATAAAATATACAGGAAGATTTTTCAACGAATTCCGACTCTAATCCTTTACAAAAGGTTATGGACATTCAATTTTTCTACGAATCGCTAGGACTTTCAAAATGCCTATTTGGAGATTTGGAGAAAAAATAAAGCGGACCAGCGGTTTAAATTATCTCGATGAGAACAGAGGGGCAAAGTATTTGAGAAAAAACAGAATAGAATTAAAGGAAACACGACTGTGAGGGCAGGACAACAAAAGTACAACGGAGGTAGCGGCATGGGGAAAATACCACGGTCTTCGGGATGAGAATTGAAAGCCAACGACAATATATTATCGAATACAAGAAATAGCAGGGAAGAACGGAGGGCCGTAGCAACCATGTTTTGGACTGAAAATGGACGACGAGAATCAGGTAACTATAGGAGAAAGCAAATACACTTAGTTGAATTCCAATAATTTAGCAAGTATTTGCATCTTTTTCGAAATTTTCATTAGTTTGAATGTATAATATCATGTAGTAACGCTGAAAAAATTGTAAGAGATTTGGAAACAAATACCTTAAAGATAAAAGACATACGATAAGCTTTTATACATAAAATAGATCCCCATAGTACTTTTCTGAAGGAAGGAAAACGAAAATTCGAATATATACCTACTTTTTCAGCAGTAAAATATGCCACTCGGTGGCTCATATAGCGGTTGAATTCTCACACGACTTATGGGATTTATGAGGTAATAAATACTGACTAAAATGAAAAATTCGCAAAATGGGAGGAAAAAATAAATGCCTCACTTAACATTCCACATCAGAAAGAGAAAGAACATCATGACAATGACAGTATAAAGGTGCGGCCAACGGCTGTCGGAGTCGTCCTATTGCCCTCTCCTGGCTTGGCGTATACCTTCCAAAAGGCGCCAATGAAGAGAAGAATTGAAAAGGGTTAATTTTTCGGGGGAAAAACACCACCTTTCACACACTTCCAAGATAATAAACCATGATTGCTGCGACCGCTTTAGCCCGAGGCATGGACATTAAAGGAGCCCAGGCATTGTTCGCTGCAGGTTCCCCTTACTCCTTTTTTCCTTCATAAGTGCCCTTGAGGGGAAGAATATGGATTGCGCGGTGCGGAGGGCGATGGGATGAGGGGAGGGAGGGAGGGGAGGAGGAGAAAGGATTCCCCATAAGAACGCAGCGGCTGCAACGCCAGCGAGATGAACGGGGGGGAGGGGGGGGGGCGCGAAGAGGAGGAGCAAGTATGAGGAGGGAATCCGACCCCCACCCTTTCCCCTCGGCTGAGTCCTGGGGACCGTGCCCCCAACCCCAGAAAAGTGCCCCCGTGGGGGCGGGGGTGGAGACTGCGTTGGGAAGGGGACCGGAGCCAAGGTCATCCATGACGCATTCTATGAGATTCACTGGCGCACTCCTCTTCACTCCCTCACCCCTCCCTCCACCCGTCCCTTTCGGGAAGGCACATTGATTCCAGAGGAGCCGAGTTCGTCCCCCAACTCTTTATTTCCCTCGCCCCCCCGAAATTGTGCCCTCTTCCGCGCCGAAGAATCACTCGCCAGGCCGGAAGTTCCGGCACCAGACAAAGGAAAACGCATTCAGAGGCAGAAACGCTTTTACCGACTGCCTACCCAAACACAAAGAGAGCCAGTTTCTCTTAAGTACACCTCTCTCCTTTCCCTTCCCATTAATAGCGAAAAAACCCAGGCCGGTTTTCCACTATTGGGTTTGGAACTATCATTCCGCTGGTCATCCAAAAGACACAGAGGGTTAAAATCCCGCCTGGGACAGTGATGATGCGTCATTTCATTGTTGCGTTAATAGTTTGGGTATTCCTCGACGATCGGTGGTCAATCATCGATTATTGCGAGAGTACTCAAAAATCGACTCTTTAATCAATTGACTCGCTCGCAGTTCGCGAGAGAGAGTGTTCGCGCGTGCTCGTCGACTGTTCGCCTTAGTTCTACGAGACTGACGTTATATCTTATGCCTGCTCCGGCTGCAGTAAGCGCAACGGTAGTAATTGCGTTCAGTTCCTTCCGCATTATACCCCCCAGCCGACGAGGTCGTCCGTGAACGGGCTCTTGAGGCGCCCTGACCGACACACTCGCGCTCTTCATAAGGTCAGTTGAACCAAGCGGACAGGATACGCTCAGAATGCATTAAAAAAATCAGTCATCATCAATCCGAATGTCGGTTTGGTAGGTGAGGGTAGAGCTCACCCCGTACTAAGCCCAACGGGATGTGGAATTCACACATCAGGGTAGGGTGGCCAGTTCCTTTCCCTGTACCACCTGTGATNNNNGGGTAGGGTGGCCAGTTCCTTTCCCTGTACCACCTGTGATTTCCCAGGATGAACTGGTAGCCGAATAATGGTGCACTGCTTGGGTGAAGCTGAGGGTGCCCAGAATCGAGCGCTCTAACCACTGAACTACCACGCCTCCTCGGAATGTATATGCAAATAAAAATTTCCCATTCTTCCCATTAACAAGCTGCTGCCAATAAATCCCACCGAATAGTTCCAAATGCGACTTTCACTTCCTCCGAAGCATAAAACGAGAAACAATATCGACACGCATATAGGCAACTCCTACAAAAAAACACAGTAAAATAGTTTGAAATATTCCTAATTTGTTAATGAAAGATTACTTCAAAGGTCATTTACAAAATTCCCCAAAGGCAGTATGAATGTTATTATGCTATATAAATGTTAAAAGAAGGAAAATTACTGCAGAATATTCGGTGCCGACTACAAGCTTAAAATATTGAGCAAGAAGTTTCGTCCCATAATGGAAACAATGATTTAGAAATACTGTCATCGTCTGTCATAGAAACCTTTACAATAAGGCACATTTTTCATTATTTTATTAATGATAATTATAAATTAAAAACCAACTACGACAAAAACATTCTCTGCCCAATGTCAAAAATGTATTTTCATATAAATTAAATATTTATATATAAGTATTTTTCGAAATTCTTTAATATCCTATGCCACATTTCATGTGGAGCTAAATTTTAAAACTTCCACCCAAATGTTGAACCCTTAGCTTAGTATGAAGTTTTAAACGGAACACAGCTTGCACAAAGTTGCACACCGCATTTGCAAATTATGTTCGGGTCAGAAGAGGCAGCTCCTTTCCTTACGCAACCCGAGGTAACCCAGAGAAAGCACCCTCCAGTCAGCCGCCGAACAATCTTTCCACAAGGTCACCCCTTCGGGATTTGAATCCCAAGATATAAAAAGAATTCATTTCGGAGCGTTGCACTGGCACCTTTCAACATGTTAATATAAATAAATAAAACAGAAGAAATGGACACAATAACTGGTTGGGATTTGGGTCATACTCAAATCCCAGTGCATTTAGGAATACTCAAATCCCATTCCACACTGCCGTGGGGGTCGCATTCCTACATAATGCTTATAAATTGCAACCATCACAACTCGAAGGACGTATGTGATGAGGAGCTGAATGGGGCAAAAATTGAATCTGAATTGTAGGGGCTGCACTAGCTGTAAGTAATATCAATTTTTACCCTCCATTTCCTTTAAGAATTTTAGGACATCAGCAGTCATAAAAAAAATAATAATTAAGCAAGGGAAGGACTACCGTGGACTTCAATTAGTGTCAAAAGTAGGAGACAAGTGCATAACGCCACGGTTAATGCCTCCGTCTAATTTTAGCATTATTCGACCCACACGCTTTTTCCACGCCCTTCCACTTGACCCGTCTGCCCCACTTTCCCCCGCCCGCCACACACGCGAAGCAGCGGCTTCTCCCCCCCTACGAAGCGCCTACGCCTCCCCCGGGAACCACTGGGCCCCACCAGTCGGGGCTCCACACATTTATACGCCACTAAGGATGTCAACTAATCGGGAGACAGGATCGATAAGCGAAGATGAGACAGTTTCGTTGTGCCTCGGTGTTGACGAGGGCAGAAAATGTAGGCAACGGGCAAAGGTGCAAGACATTTTAGTGGGCCCCACCTAATTGACAATCGGACCGAACCCGTTTGCTGGATGGATAACCTTGTAAGCAACTTCCTTCTGCGACAAATCGTGGAGAGAGAGCGTAAAAGCCCAAAAAAATATGCGACACAATATATACACAGCACCGCCGATTCATGAACTTACCGAAGCATAGAAGTAATTTAGGAAAAATATTTCCCTTCAGAGTATATTATATTCTCCAGGAAGTAGGCCTAACAAAAATGGATTCTCATGAAATGCGACTCTGCAGATTCTAACAATTTACCGGAATATTACGATTTTTCACTTTTATTAATATTCCTCGTCTCATTTTTTCGCATCGATCAACCAACCCTCACTTTATGAACCTGTTTCATGCATTGAGCACCAGGTGAAATCTCATAGATGGAAGGCTACATTCGATGGTGACTAATATAGTACACGCTTCCGGGATATATAGGGGCGTAGTAACTTATTCATCACTGATTAATTTCAACGCTAAATGTATTTTAATTATAGGAATTCCTGCACTCTAGTATAACAGCCAGCCAAGGGAGTACACAAATATGGCAGCCATGCGCTGAATCTTGCACTCGAATTATAAACTCTGGCAGCGCATTGGCAGCACATACCCTCACAATATCAAAAATCCCGTTTCTTAAGGGAGAAAAATCATTTGTAAAATCATCTCGTGTACGCGTCCGTCTTTGTGAGAGCCTATTCCCATGAAAACTGATGAGCGTACTAAATTTATTTCTTACTTTCACTTTCGGATGTGTATATGTTTTCTCACAAATTCAACACTTGTCACTTTCACTTCCAACCAATAATAACAGCTGGAAATGTCGAGTTATTTACAAACTCCATTCTTCCAATTGGTCTGAGATCACACACCAAAACACCTTTGACGACTCAGTGAATCTCTTCACATCTGATCAGGAAGGGATCTGAAGTCCTTCAAGTTACCCATACAAAAATATGTATTGGATCAGAGAAAAATATCACCACAACCAGTTATTGAACATCTGAGACCTCAAATAACGAGTGAATGCTCGTTTTTCCACACCACCTTTTGCACCCGGTCGAACATGTGGGAACATCGAAAGAGCCCATCCAATTTTATAGACCCGATCTTGCACCAAGCTAGTAGCACCTATTTATTTTCAGAAGAAATATTCATCCATATTCCTCGAGGACAGCGATGAAGGGATAAAAGAAATCGTGGTGGAGTGATTAACATTTTGCCGATAAATTAATCTTACTTCACGAAAAATTCGAGGGTCAAATACATTTTTTTAATGAAGACTATGTAGAGCAATATTTCAAAGCGCTAACAAGTGGAAAATTACAACTCATTAAATAAAAATTTATTTTTTTCGAAATCCTTGGAGAGATTCGTTTGTTAATACCCGTGATGATACTGAAAGACGTGAGGGAGGATATGGAAATGCTTACTATGGCAGGAGTGGCGGGTTGCACAAAATTCGTTTGAAGGCGAATTCGTCCATGAACTGGCGGGTCGGAATACCACAAAATAATAGTCATTGTCGTGAGTCAAGAAGTTACTGCAGCTGATGATGAAAAAATACATCACCATAAGCATCTGAGGTTAATTCTGTAGGTATCATCTAATTATGCCTCGCTCGTAGTTCTTTTCTCAGAAAGTGATACCCTCATCGACACTAATGTATAATTTCCATTATACTCTGCAGAAAAGCATTAAAATTTTTTTTTCGTGCAATGCAGGGGCTGACAAAAGTTCACCTCTGCCATCCATTGTATCCAGCCTTCAACTTCTGAACTATGATAATCGATCATCCCTTTTATTGCTTCAAAGCATTGTTTCTAAGTTCCGGAGCCCAAAAAAAAATTACCACTCAACTTCCTCATGATAAGCTATCGGCGAAGGTTGCCAATAAAAAAAAGAATTAAGGACTCATCGTGGGGACCTGGTGAGGGTTACGTGAGCAACGCGAAGGCTGAAGGAGACGGCCGATGGCCAGACTCCATGGAGTCGAGGCGGTGAGGAGGGTAGGCACGGGAGTGAGGAGGGCCTTTGACATCCCTCAACCCCGGGAATGTGAAGCAGGAGGGGGGAGGCGAGGACTCCCAGCCAACCGGAGGGCCCCACCCACCTTTTCACCCAGCATTTTTTTATCATCCTGGAGATCCATGCCGAGAGGTGTCTACTTCGTTTTAAGACCAAGCTCGGCAAAATAACGAGTTGGGAAGCAACGGCCGGAGTAAGATACGAAACAGGCTTAAATATTAAGGTAGCCATTCGAATCATACGATTTAAAAAATCATTTCACATTGTGTCCGGGGTTACACTCCACTGGGGTGTTTCCTAATTTAGCCAAGAGAACTGAGAAACCTTAAACATCTTGAGCAGAGTACCAAAACATATGCATCATAGTTATGGATATGATCTAATAGGTCTAACATCATAGTGTATCAACCGAAGTTACCACACCATGATGTTAGAATATTGTGCAGTTTCGTATATTATTTATGTATTTTATATTATATTTATACATTTATTTTATTTATTTTTTACTTATTTATATTCTTTTCTGTATTAAGGGGCGCGATAGTCCAGTGATTCAGTCCACTGAGATACTAACTGGAGGGTCCGGGTTCGATTCCGGGTGACGCCTCTGGGCGAATTCAGCTTCACCCAAGCTGTGTGCCGTTTTTCGGGTAGCAGGTCATCCTAGGAAATCAAAGGTGATGCAGGGAAAGGAACTAGTCACCCTACCCTGATGTGTAAATTTCACATGCCGTAGGGCTTAGTACTGGGAGACCTCTACCTACCAAACCGACCTTCGGGTTGATTACTGTGATTTGATTCGTATTTTAATGATCACAGAAAGAGCAATTAGTAGCAATTAATGTTCAAGACGCCGGAAATACGATAAAATTTGGGTTTTTAAACTCAAAATATGGCATCAAGTAATGACATTATTACAAAGGCATAGTAGTCACTCAACTGAAATAGAACATTAATGCAGTGACATTGTAACTTTATACTTTCAGGAATCATTTTTTGGCACATCATTTTATAAATAAAATTAACTTAATACAGACAAAAAACTTATTTCCTGACCTAAATAACAAGTTACACAAAAATAATTTTCAAGGTGAGCAGACCTGAGATCGCTGAGCCAATATAAGGTGCACGGTTAGGAGGGGGGAAGAACTGAGAGTGGGGGGCATATAATACGGAACGGGATAGTAACTGACTCGCGCTGCTCAAAAGTGTGGGATGGGAAAATGAGATGAGAAAAGGAAGGGGGCGAGACTGGAGGAAAGCGGAGAGGAGTGGTAAGGGGCCACACCAACGAGAGTTCGAGATGGGAGGGGGATGGATAGGCAAGCAAAAAAAAGAGGTGAGTTTGAAGGAAAAATGTAGCCATTGAGAATCATGAGATCATTTGATTTAAACACTGTTATAACCTTAAACTGCGCAAGGAAATCAAACACTGCACCTTTCTCGTGGATGCGAAGCACCTTCGGAATAAAGCCACTATGATTGTTCTCTTCTAACAAGTGCTTTACAAATTTATGACTAATTCCGACATGACTAAGACTATGACTAATGCCTTGTTCCGACATTTCCCTCCCTCCCACTGCCCTCATCCCACCGTGCACCTTTTTATTAGAACCGAGATCCCGGGTCTAGCCACCTTGGAAATAAAGTTAGCGTAAGTTGAAACATAGGTAGGGAAATAAAATTTTTCTTTCGTACTTTAATATGTTTATTTTACTGGTTCAGAGACAGCCTCTTTCACATAAAATGATTTAGCCATGCGAGCAATTTCTAAGATGCGAAAAATCTCCAAAATTAGAAAAATTGTCACCGATGCAGCGATTCTCGATTCATTCAAGTAGGACTCTGCCGCTAATCCCCAATTCCACCAATCACCCACCCACTTACCCTAAATTACAGGTGTGACCACACTCGGGGCTCATCCCATCGCAGCGGCCACCACAACGGGTCACATGAATAAAAAAAAGGCGTGCGACCGAAGCAGCACGGTCTTCTTCGAGCACATACGTTTCCGCATCAGTGCGCCGCCCGTCGCTTTCCCTCTCGATCTACCTCAACCCCCGAAGAGGAGGACAACCGGACGCTGTCGGTGAACTGGAAGTTTCCGACTGCAAGCTACCGGCAAGAGACCGCGCCTTATTTTCCTCCGAGTGAGCGGCGCATTCGAGTCCCCGCTTCCGCAACATGCGCACTCATCGATTGCCCCCCCCCC